>JAEQML010069393.1:0-17515 GCA_016904865.1 Pissodes strobi | reverse complement strand
AACAAGATAAGGAAAAGACTGCCTTTTCTACCGGAAGTGGTTTATATCAGTTTAAAGTTATGCCCTTCGGATTATGCAATGCCCCCGCTACTTTTGAGCGTCTTATGGAGGTTGTTCTACGAGGCCTCACTTGGAAGACATGCCTGGTCTATCTTGATAATATAATGGTAATGGGAAAAACTTTCGAAGGGCACCTACAAAACTTGCATGAAGTTTTTACTAGAATCAAGAATGCTCAGCTCCTACTGAATCCAAAGAAATGTTTTCATTTCCAACAAAAAGTTGAATTTCTCGGGCATGTCGTGTCATCAGAGGGAATCCAAACCGACCAAGGGAAGATTACAGCAATCAAGGGCTGGCCTCGTCCTCGCGACAAACATAAACTGCGGAGCTTCCTTGGACTATGTACTTATTATAGAAGATTTGTTGAAGGATTTGCAAATATAGCTGCACCTCTACATAAGCTCACTGAAGAACGAGCAAATTATAACTGGGATCATAACTGCGATTCTGCGTTCAGGAAATTAAAAGCGGCTCTATGTTCTAGTCCAATATTGAGATATCCGGAACAAAAGGGTAAATTTGTATTGGACACAGATGCAAGCAACACGGGCATCGGAGCAGTTTTATCGCAAGTACAAGCAGGGGAAGAACGAGTTATCGAATACTACAGTCGAACACTTTCGAAACCTGAACGTAACTACTGTGTAACCCGAAAAGAGCTTTTGGCAATAGTACGGTCTGTTGAGCATGTCCATCAATATCTATATGGGCAAGAATTTCTGATAAGTACTGATCATGCAGCACTTAAATGGCTTTTGGATATGAAACAGCCTGAAGGACAGGTAGCCAGGTGGTTTGAAAAGTTACAACAATATAACTTTAAGGTTAAGCACAGGGCAGGGAGATTGCATAATAATGCAGATGCTTTATCCAGAAGACCATGCGCGGATAATTGTAAGCATTGCCAAAGAATAGATCAACGAGAAGGAATTACTCCGATTAGGCAAACGAAATTTGAGGTTGATCAGCAGTGGACCACAGAGCAACTTAAAAAGGATCAGCTTGAAGATAGTGAAATAGCACTATTGCGAAGAGCTAAAGAAGAACATTAACCAAGACCAAGCTGGAGCGAGATATCAACTAAAGGACTTGCTTTTAAAACTCTGTGGGCTCAATGGGACTCCCTGGTGGTGGAAAATGGACTTCTTAAACGAGCCTGGGAAAGCGCCGATGGAAAAGTAGTGAAGACACAGTTAGTGGTACCAAGGAGGAAGATATCGGAAGTTCTGGAAGAAGTTCATAATGGAAAGTCTGGTGCTCATCTCGGAGTGAACAAAACGATTGACAAGATTCGCGACAGATTTTACTGGGTCAGGATGTGAAATCGTGGTGTCGGCAGTGCTCAACCTGTGCCGCAAGCCAAGTACCCAAAACAAGATCTAGGGGCCAAATGAAATAGTATAATGTGGGTCTACCGTTTGAACGTATGGTCATTGACGTAGCTGGCCCTTTTCCAGAAACAAATAATGGTAACAAATACATTTTAGTGGCAATTGACTACTTCAGTAAATGGCCTGAAGTCTTTGCGATCCCCAATCAAGAAGCTGTTGCCATAGCAGAGGTCCTTGTGAATAACTTATTCAGCAGATTTGGTGTTCCGTTAGAGCTGCACTCAGATCAAGGACGCAACATCGAATCCAAGATTTTCCAGAAAGTCTGTGATTTACTCAACATCCATAAAACACGGACTACCGCCTTACATCCACAATCAGACGGCATGGTTGAGAGGTTTAACAAGACCATTGAAGAACATTTGTCAAAGGTCGTAGATGAACATCAGAAGGATTGGGACCAACACATACCACTATTTTTAATGGCCTATAGATCCGCAGTCCACGACACGACAGGACTAACACCAGCCATGGTTTTATTTGGAAGAGAACTCCGTTTACCCTGTGACCTATTATTCGGAACGCCAGACAACCAGGATATGGAAATTCAGGACTACGCAGACTCCCTTAAGGAAAAGTTACTATACGTCCATGAATTACGGAGAAAGCCAGTGACCGAATGAAGACACGATGATCTCAAAGCTAATTCTATGGGATTTCAGATGAACGATAAAGTCTGGTTATATAATCCGCAAAGGAAGAAAGGAAGATCTCCCAAGCTAACGCCAGTATGGGAAGGACCTTATACAGTCATCAAAAGAATTAATGACGTTGTGTATAGAATTCAGCGTAGTTCCAGAAGCAAACTGAAAGTTGTTCACCTCGACAGGCTGAAAGCATATCACGGGCATGCAGTATCTGATCGGGACGATCAGGTTTAAGAGGGAGGCAATGTCACGACTAACAACCATTTGACCGTTTTTGTGCTACCCTATAGAACTTGCCTTGCAGCGTACCGCTTCTCTGTCTGTATGAGTCATCGCCCGCCGGGCGGCCGCGAAGATTCAGGAACGCTGGAATTATCTCGATGGAGAATCATATAGAGTGGCCTCGCGTCTTCCCAAGTATTCGTGATAGACTTTAAATCGTATAGCGACGAATTGTAGTTAGTTAATGATTGAGTGTTGAATTGTAAAGAGCTTAGTTGTAGTTATAAAAGTAGTTTATAGCGTTGAATTGTATACAGTGGTAGATAATAAAGAGTATTAGTTTAAAATAGTAAAGTTGTAATTTCGTGCAGAACCCACAAAAAAAACGTAACAATATTATTAATTGGACTCTCATGCGTCCAATTTTAGGATTTTCATATCCAAAGAATAATTAATTTTCATTAAAGTGACATTGCGAATAATTTTACTTTAGGCTTTCGAGTACCTCTCAACGAAATAGTAGCAAACTTTATTCATATGTTATATACGAGTATATTATTCCAAATTATCGTAAAACGAAAAGCGCCTCTAAAGTAAAGTTAAAAAGTAGATACGAGGACATGGACCTCTCTGACATATGAACAAAGCTCATAATTATTATATCACATCTGGGATATTAATATATTTTTGTTTCAGCCCAACAATATTCCTATGTCAACATGAAGATAATCATAGCAAATATTCTGCTGAATTATACTATAGACTGCCCGTACGACCTGAAACAGCTTGAACTGATGACGGATGTGTCTATAAGGCCCACGAATGGTTATATGATTCAAATTTCACGAAGAACCTAAAATTTGAGACTAACTCGATCTTCCACAGTGACAGCAACAACTCAGAACAAGAACTAGAGATATCATAAAATCAGTGTTACTTATCATAATTTCATTCATGTTTAGAAAACCTGGCTACTGCAATAATTTTTGATAGTAGGTATATACAATTTGAGATGAAGAGATGTTTTCCTGTTTTCCTCGTGCATGGCACTCAGAAGAAAAATAGTAATTCAAGAAACTCTTTTTCTTACGCGGTATCTTTAACCTTGGTGTAATATTAGAGTTCAGTAGCCTAAAAGCAATAATTTTTATATGTTTAGGGTGTTTAAATAATTGTCTTGTAGGAAAAGCTTTGACCTTTACACCATCCTACTATATTTTAGGTTAAATGTATCAAATGTGCTTATTTCCTAAGAGTACACACACATTTAATCTTAAGAATTCGCACTGCGTACTCTTGGGAAATATAGTTAAGTTTGTTCAAGTTATTTAATAGGAAAAAAATTGGATCGATTTTTGATGAACAAATATTACAAAAGGAACTCTAATGGAAAACTAATCTTCACTAAACAGTTGATGGTACAAATACGAACACACATAGAAAAGGCGACTATCCGAAATCAATTAAGTCAAAGTCAAGTCAAAGTCAATAAAAGCTTTATTGTCTAAGATCCTATAGTTCTTGTTGATAAAGCAAAGAAAATTATAGTCTATAAATATTCAAGATTTATCACTAGTTACACCTAACCCCAATGTATCTAATTTGAAAATTTTCCTCACTTTCCTAAACACTTTAAAAATTATTAACATTTTACATAAAATAAAACATTCAACTTACCAAATAAAATAAAACAATAACAGCTAACTTATCACATGATGGTTAAAATCAGATAACTAGACAACGAATATTAAAGTCACATAATTACTTACTTAATATGAAATTTTAACAATAAAATAAAACTATATAAAAAAAATCAACATTTAGTAGTGACAAGTCTCAGTCAAAGGTCAAAATCGTGCTGAAAATATTCCGCCAGGGTATAAAATCCACAAGGCAAAAGCAAATCCTTTACCATATGCCTAAATTTGGAAGAAGTCTCAATGCCTTTAATACCTTGAGGAAGGTGATTGTATATCTTTTTTCCCATATACCAAAATGAACTCTTTATTAGCTCATAGTGTGGAAGTGGTAAAGGAATATTCGCCTGATCCGAATATCTCGTATTATGACAATGTGGAGTAGACATCAATGAATGTTTGTGTTTGTGACTTAAGCATGCAGATTCTAAAATCACAATAGAAGAAAGAGTTAAGATTTTATGTGAAATAAATAGAGGCCTACAGTGTTCCCTTGGCCCCACTTTTGCCAAATATCGTATAGCTCTCTTTTGTAACACAAACAAAATATTAAATAAGCATTGAGAACAAAAACCCCAAAAGGCACTACCATAGTGAAGCCGAGATCCAATCAAAGCAAAATAGGCCGTTCTACCAGATTCATATGGTAAGTTGTTAGTTATGATGCGTAGGGCAAAGCAAGCAGAAGCAAGCCTCCTAGAGAGATCTATTATGTGAGTTTTAAACTTTAAATTTTTGTCAATATATACTCCCAGAAACCTACTCTCCTCCTGTCTCTGTATAACAGCATCACATAGATGAAATTCCATCAGAGAACATTGAAATTCCAACACATTGGTCTTGGAGATATTTAATAGCAAATAATTTGAGTCACACCACTGATTGACTTTTATTAAATCCTCATAAACTATGTTGGAAAGTTCTGTATCATCATTTCCATGCCAAATAACAGTTGTGTCATCTGCGAAAAGTGTGAATTTACCTTGAATATCGACTTTTGCTAAATCATTTATATATAGTAGAAACAGAAGTGGTCCCAATACCGAACCTTGAGGAACACCATGTTTTATTGAAGAAGTTTCTGACCTTTGATCCATTACAGACATAATTTGGGACCGTTCACAAAGGAATGAATTGAACCAATCAAGCGTAACTCCCCTGAAACCATAATGTTCAAGCTTCCCCAGCAATACTCTGTGACTGACACAATCAAAAGCCTTTGTCAAGTCACAAAATAGAGCTGCAGAAGCTATCCCACAATTAATTTTTCCATAAAGAGTATCCAAAAAAATAAATATAGCATCAGTAGTATTTTTGTTCAACCTGAACCCAAATTGAGACTCTGATAAAATACCATGGTAATCTAAATATCCTATCATTCTAGTTTTTACCAATTTTTCAAGAATTTTCGAGATTGTTGAGAGTAGAGAAACAGATCTAAAGTTACCAGGGTCATCAAGGTTGCCTCCTTTATGAAGTGGAATAATAAGTGACGTTTTGAGGCACTTGGGAAATTTTCCAGATGAAAAGGAGATATTTATACATTCAGTCAGAGCATCAATAGACTGATCTGGCAGTTGTTCGAGTAGTTTAGCAGATAAACCATCCAAACCACAGGAATTCTTCCTCCCAATCTGAGCAATGGTCTTTCTAACCTCTACTGAGAGTGTGGGGCCTAAATAGAAAGATTCTCCAATTCTATCACTCATTAAGCTTAAAGGATTCATGGTGGGATGTAAATGAGCAATCATCAGTTCATCTGCAACCGAACAGTAAAAATGATTGACTTTATTTGGACTTAATGTGCAAGAGTTGTTAGTATAATTCTTTCCACGAATACTATTAATAATGGTCCAACACTCTTTTTGCCTATTTTTGGATTCAGCTAGTCTTTTCGCTAGACATGATTGTTTGGCAAACTTTACTAGTTTTCGATAAACACTTCTGTATTTATTAAAATATTCGAGGAAAAACGGCTCACAGTAAAACTTTCTATAAGCATACACAAAAATCTCAGATTTTTACCTGATGTCTGTATACCCCTTGTAATCCATGGTTTTTTCTGCCTAGATTTTTTTGGCCTTAGAGGAAATGCTAAGTTAAATAACCTTGACAATCTGCAATGAAATGCTTCAAGAGGATCATTCCCACGCAAGTCTGAATCCCATGGAGCCCCTCTGCAAAGAGCTTTAAACTTATCATAATTGTGCCTGCCGTAGATTCTTCCCATTTTTATGTCTTTAGTTTTTACACAGATATTAAGTGGAACACTACAAACCACAACATCATGGTGTGATAGAGAAGAAGTAACCACCCTGGTAAGAACATCCCCAACACAAAAATTCGTACAAACATAATCCACCAGTGAGCTAGAGTACTGTGTCACTCTTGTCGGGGTACAAACATGCATTATTAGGTCAAATGACACTAACAAAATATTTAGCAAAATAGTAACTGACAATTCAGGCTTATCAAAATGTACATTAAAATCTCCTGTTAAAATTATTCTTCCACTGATTGGCAAACTATTCAATAAGATTTCTAAGCGATTCAAGAACATTTTAACATTTGAATTAGGGGGACGGTATATACACAAAATAAAAATTTGTAATTCTTTACACTGTACGATTGAAAATTCAAATTCACATTCAACTAACAAAAAATCGATGTCATTGTAATCCATTATATTTACTTTTTTAAACAATTCTTCATGAATTAGAATAGCAGTACCTCCATGTACTGATTTAACTCTATTAAAAATTGATACAGGAATATAGTTTTCAATATATAGAGTTTCACCAGAGCAGAGCCAGTGCTCTGTTGGAAGTAAAATGTCAGGATTATCAAGATCATCAAGCACTACAGAGTGTTCATTAACCTTATTTCTAACGGACTGAATGTTAAGCAGTACTAACGAGACAGATGGTCCGGTTGTTTGTGACAGTTTTTTGAATAAATATTTTCATTTGACAGTGATTGCTCCCCATTACTTCCCACCACATCCACATATTGATTAGTGCTACATTGATCAATGACAATGTCAGAGTCATCAGAGGAACAATCTTCATCAACACTCACAACATTTGAGTTATATATGTTGAGAAAATTCATCCAATGAGGCTTTGCAATTTATATGAATTAAATTCTTGCATCTTTTTAAATTAGGGGATTGCCTTAACAGGTAACTATCAACCTTGCAACAGCAAAATTTGCCAATTTAAAACCGTGCTTATTACCTATGTTTAAAAATGAAATAGTATTCTCAGTGTATCTATTAATATAGCTCAGAAAGTCAGCACATTTACTATTAAATCTACGAGTATAATCATTAGTAAATTCATCATTTAAGAGGGTTGGAGACAAGAATATAATATTAGTATGAAGACATTCTTTAATTTTCTCATTAATGTATCGAATTCGCGGAAAACGGCCACAGTCAAGATCAACTGAACCGCACGACACAATTACATAATCGCACTTGCCAAAAGAACTCACTAAAGCCCCAATGTTCTCGAGCACTTGATAGCATGAGGCATAAGTTTTAACAATAGACTCCACCACAGCTGCATCCTTAAAGTTTTGACGGAGATTATAGACCAGATCTTTTATGGTCTGATCTCCCAATACTAGAATTTTAATGGGTTCAGAAGAAGAGCTAAGAACCTTCAATTGACCCAATTTGTCACCAGGCCTCTCACCACAATTTACCAAATTACTCTCACTAACTTTCCTCTTTCCCATTTGATTGCTTTGTTCTATATTAATAACTTGAAACTTATTTACTTCCAAGTTAAAATAATCAATATTTGCCTGGTAAGTCTTATTATCCATTTCCAGGAGGCGGCTTAATGTCATTAAGTTCAGCTATATCCTTATCACGCTTGATTATTTCCTCCTTCTGTATATCAATTTTATTCATAAGCTCGGTGTTCTGGACTATTAGCTTATTAATTTCATTAGTCAGTTTTAGTAGCTCCTTTCTCTTATTATTTAAATTGCTAACACTTTTTTTCACTCTCCAGAACCTAAGTTTCAAAATCTAGAGATCGTGTACGCTGTTTACGATGACACTTCTCAGCAGTTTTAAGATCACCTTGCAGCTTTTCTATTTCACCCTGTAAATCATTGATAAACAAATTTTGTTCCTGTAGATTCACCTCGTATTCCTGCAAATTTTCTCGGATAGTAATCTTCAATTTGTGATTCTCTTTTAATAGCATTTGGTCAACATCTTGATTAATCGCAAAAGAATCATCACTAGAAACCAGCAGCTTGCATTCTGTAGGACAGCAAATCTTATGTTTTTCTATAATAGTGTGGTTACGAAAATTTCTTTGCAGGCAACTGGGGTGAAATGCATTATGACACACTACACAAAAAAGAATTCCCAAGGGTTTATTAGCACAACACTTAAAACGAGATTTTTCTTTTTTAGTTTCTTCGGAGACTTCCATTTTTAACTAAATACTATCTGTTGTTCCAAAACTTTTGCGAAAACACTAGTTTCTTGTTAATTTGGTGCAAATTTACTCCAACAAAAATTCTAAACCAAAAAGTAGTTTGAGAATCAAAGTGAAATTTGGAACACAGCTGCTACACAAGAATGTAAACAATACTTTTAGCGCCAATCACTCACAGCACAAATCAATGTACAACCTGCGAGAATTAGAGTTTTCAGGAATAATAACATACTACAACCACTAAATAAACACTCAGTAACTTGCAGCAGCCATTTTTAAAAATTAATTTTCACTATTTTAAGTAGCCCATTAAAGCATGGGACAATACTAGAGTCACTATATGAAGGTTTAAAAGTGTTTTTAGTCGGAAAACGGAGACGCAGCTAGCAGAATATGCAAGGGCCAAAGGTTTTATGGACTAACTAGAAAAGACCTTCGGCAGTAACAATATTGTCCATCCATTTGATGCCAACAAAAAAACAGCCGGCAGCAAATGACTTCAGAGCTTTTGCACAAGACAAAAAATGACACTACATCAGCCGGAAAAGTTGCCAATGGGGAGAATTATGGGATTTAATCGACTGCAAGTAGAAACGTTTTTAAAAACCTAAACTCCTTCTATGAAAAATGTGACTTTCGTCAAAGTCGTGTTTTCAATATGGATGAGACCGGCTTGAGCACGGGGCCAAATAAATTGCCTAAAATTATTACGAAAAAAGGAAAAAGAGTTACTAGTGTTCAAGATGAGCCGTTAATTACTGCAGCCTGTTGCTTTAGCGCCTGCAGAGATATATACTAATTTTTTATATGAATATGAATCTGGAACAAAATGGCCGATACCCGACACAGAAAGAAAAGATCAACCACGAATGGTTGATTGCAGCAAAAGAAGTAACTATCGGTTCTGCAAAAGATGTCAACAAAACCTGTAGTGATGTAACAATTAGTGATGCATCATCAAGCAACAACAAGATAATAATGGAACTAATTGATAAAAAATTTAAGGTTTCACCAGCATTCAGGTAAACATCATGGACTTTGAAACTATTTTACTTGTCAATGACGACAAAAATAGATGCAACGTTAACAGTGATAAGAGCTTTATGTCGCGTTCTACAGAAAGTGATTCTTTTTCTGTTTTGTCCATACTAAATTTAAATTTTGACAAAAATTAAGTTAACTGGCATGCGAAGGCGGAAGGCACATAAGTCTGAAATTCTGACAAGCAGTCCCCTTAAACAAATCCCTCACGAAGCAGCGAAAGAATCGATGTTAAAAAATGTAAGACAGTGAAGAACATACAAACTAATGACATTAAATACGCTACCAACAATAAATATGAGCAGGTAAAGCTCACTACAAAATCAGTATCAGAACCTCAACCTTCGACATCTTCTGAAGAAACATTTTGCACAGCGTGCATCGACGAATTCAGGGCCCCACCAGATGAAGACTGGATCTATTGTTTTGAGTGTAGCCAGTGGTTGGATGAAAATTGGCGGCGGTCAATTTTCCTGAGATTTTGATACTTAGTTTACACATGCGTACTCTTGCGCCTACTCCTGCGTACTTGTAAATTAAGCAATTTTTAATAGACGTTGGTTTCACATCCTGTATAGTAAAAAATTGCCCATTACCAATAAAAACATATTAGGTGCTAACTCTTAGGCCAGTTTCCCCTAACGCATTCACCTAGGCAAGTCGCTAAGGGTAGGAAAATATTTTTGGATTTGAATGTGTATTTTTGTCTGTGGGAAAGATGAAAATGACTCTTCATCTTATAAAGTGAATAATATCAAATTTGTTCCGATAGCCAGGTTTCCTATTACCCTTTACCCTGCTAGCTTGGTAATGGTTTGATTACTGTTCTAGAGAGGTCGTGGTTAATTTGCCATTATACAGAGTGTTCCCTAATGACATGCCAATGCCAATATTTAAGGGGGGTTATTCCGGGACCCCTTTCATAAATTGATTCATTCATATAAACCAAGGTCCTGAAAGTCCTAACTTTTGAGATACAGGGTGGTAAAATTTTCAGAAAGAAATCTATTTTGTATAATAACGGTGATACTATAGTAGATATCTTTATGAAATTTTGTACATGGGTTCTATGCATCAAGGTGCATTTTCTGATGTACAAACAATTTTATTATTTCTACCAGTGGCGTCCGTACGGGTTTTGCATTGAATATTTTTGGATAAAAAAATGGTACGCCAGTGCTTTCTCTTAAAATAAAAATCATTTTTGAATTTCCCATTTATTTCTGAGCAAATTTGATTTGTTCATTTTCTTTAGTCCGACGCATAGTTTTCGCATAAAAAAATAAAAATTGCTTCAGGGTCAAATCACTAAAAATCTGATGAGGTGACTGTTGTGTGGAAATCTATTAAGTTCCTTTAATATAAATTGTTAATTAATTCAGAAATAAGTAATTAACTTTGCTTTAGGAAAAAATAAAAGAAAACTTTCAAGTGCCAATACCACGGGGATTTCAGCTTGCAGCAAAAACGATTTTTATTTTTTTAAGCGAAAACCAAGAATCGGACGAGGAGAATCAAGAGATAAAATCTGCTCAGAAATGAATGGGAATTACAAAAATAATTTTTACCTTAAGAAAAAGCAGTGACGTACCATTTTTTTTCCAAAAATATTCAATGCAAAACTCGGACGCCACTGGTAGTAATAATCAAATTGTTTGTACATCAGAAAATGCATCTTGATGCATAGAAGACGTGTACCAAATTTTATAAAGATAATCTACAATAGTATCACATTTATTATATTATGAAATAGATTTTTCTTTTCTGAAAACTTTACCATCCTGTATCTCGAAAGTTAAGACGTTTAGGACATACGTTCATATATGAAGTTTTTTTTTCTTAAAATGGGTACAACAATCACCCCTTAAAATATTAGCATGTCATTAAGGAACACCCTGTATAGAGGCAAAATTATTATTCTCCTGATATTTTCCTTATAGGCACCGATGTTAATACATATATACTAATTAAATATTAGAAAAAGTAATACGTAATTATTATTTTTCCCGATGTGCGTTCTTTACCATCAAATGTGCATGTTTATACCGATGTATTCTGACCATGAGGTATATTGCCACAAATTTATTTAGTTTTTAAAATTAGAACAGACATGTTCCTATTACGAAAGACAATTTCCTATTACGAAAGACAATTTGTGTTCATGAAAACACATCATTTCGTCTTTTATGGCAAGTTGGGTACCTCTCACATAAACATGTTTAAGATATCTAGGTTTTTATGGCCACCATTATAGTAGTGGTTTTATGCCTTTTACTAACAGTAGACACCCGACTACTAACTTGTTTTCATTTCTGTGTCACTCGATATCCGCAAAAAATTAACTTGTAAGTATAGAAGCTGAAGTTAGAAGCCGCCAAGTTAAAAGAATAGTAATTTATAGTGATATTTATTAAAATATTAAGAGTAATGGGATTTTTCATTCTACTGCTTTGGACTAGAGAAAAAATCGAAAGTAAAGGTTTGCAAGAAGCAATAATTGAGGACAACGCTAAAATTATTCTCATAAAAATCAGAATATATTTTTTAATTAACTAATAAGTAGTTTTCGATACCGATCCCTATATTTTAATCATCATTTCTGATCTTTCGATTCTTCGCAAAAAAAACAATACTAAACTAAAACTGAGCTTTATCCACAATACCGAAGCTCAGTTTTAGTGCATGTTGCCGAAGGTTCCAAACCCCAACATAAAAAAACAATAATATAAAACTCATGCAAGAGTAAAGGACTTCTTATTTCCCATAATATTAAACTTTATTATGTTGTTTGAAAATTATAACCCCGGCTTTGACTACCTTTCGAGACAATTATATGTGCAAAACAGAACAGTAAATTTATTACTAAAACGATAAACAAAATAAACATCTATGATGTTAAATTTTTATAGTGTTCATTAGAAGAACATGAATGTTAATCGCTAATAGAAAACAAGAAATAATATATAGTTTTCTAACAAGAGATAATTATTAAAAATATACCTCAAATCGTAATGAAATATGTTTAAACTTGTATGAATGTAGTACATGGATGTAGGTTACGACTGCAGGAATAAAATATTGATTCTGCCCCTCGAGCGGGGGTAAAATTAATTAATTTTTTCAGCAGGTAATGAAAAATCTACATTAAAAATTAAGATTAGGTAACATAATCCGTATTGCCGGATTCAATTGCAAGTTGGCTACCATGCACGACTTCCAGTTGCGCACCCAGAGGGGGGGGGGGGGCACCGGCGGCCCCCCCCCCCCCCCCCAGACTCGAAAATTCAGGATCAAAAATTATTTGAAACTACACGACTGCATCGACAGCGAAAAATTATTAAATTTATGTTCTTTTTACTGAATCCAGGTGGTCACAGTTCGATCATCTCAACTCTCAACCATTTCATCGGATTCCTCATTCCAGTCACAACAACTACCGCGGAAAGATCTTTTTCAAATCGAAAATTTTTAAAATTCTTAGCTCTACTGTATATTTATTTATTTATTTATTTATTTATTTAAGCATTTCTGTCTAACAGGAAATCCATTTATAAGACAATAATGTACAAATATACGTGAAAAATACAAATTAGTGAATAGGTAACAATAAAGTTCGCCCAGCCGTTGTTGACCCTCGAAACGCATGCGTTTCGAGGGTCAACAACCGCTGGGCGAACTATAGTTATAATAAATTGTATAATACAAATTCAAATCACAAATTATATAAAAATAAGTTTTTTAAGTTGATACGAGAACTGACTTAATGACATATGAAAAATATCGAGGTTGGCAACAATATTGTTGTACTGGGCACACATTTTATATATGGGTTCTCTTAGCATTACATTATTTGATGCTGATGGCAGGTAGAATAAGGTCCTGGATCTTGTAGCAATAGGAGGAACACGGAAAAATAAACAACTCCGCAGATGATCGGAGTGTACCAAACCCCTAACTAGTTTAAATAAAAATAATAAACAGACATAATTTCGCCTTTGGGCAAGTGACGGAAATCCAAATCTGCCAAGCAACAATGTATGATCGATATCACGAGCAGGGTAAGTACCATCCGTTTTAAAAGCGAGATATTTCAAAAACCTTCTCTGAACGCTCTCAATAGCGTTAACGTATTCTTGATAGAAAGGGCTCCATATTAAGGATGCGTATTCCAGCTTGGACCGTACATACGAATGGTACAATACTCTGAGTGACTGGATATTTTCGAAAGGCTTGCACGTTCGAATCACAAATCCCAGCATCGCTATGGATGCTTCTCTTGTTTTTTGAACATGTGTATTGAAAGAGAGTCGCGGATCAAAGTACACGCCAAGGTCTCTAAAGCTCTCAACTCGTTCCAAGACTGACGACATTATACTATACTGAAATAGAATGGGATTCTTTTTCAAAGAGAAAGTCATGATTTTGCATTTGTCGACGTTAAGGGGGAGCATGTTATCCGTGCACCATTGATTCAGGCTGCCAAGGTATTTCTGGAGCCTCATACAGTCCTCCAGAGAGTGGATGGTTGAGAAAAGTTTAAGGTCATCAGCGAAGAGAAGGACGTTGCTGTTAAATATCTCAGTTATGTCATTAATAAACAACGAAAATAGCAGGGGGGCTAGGTTGCTACCCTGCGGAGCTCCACTGGTAGCCTCGAAAGATAAGGATCTATGTCCTCTATGCTCAACATAAAACTGGCGGTTTGAAAGATATGAGGAGATAAAATTGCATAGTTTTTGATCGAATCCAAAAGCAGCCAGCTTCCTCAAAAGTATCGAGTGACCAAGTCAATCAAAGGCCTTTGAGTAGTCGGTGTATACTGTGTCAACTTGCAGTTGGGAATTTAAAGCGTTACTGGTATATTGTATAAAACAAGCTAGGTTAGTAACAGTGTTCTTGCAGAAAAAAATCCGTGCTGTAATGGAGTAAGTACGCACCTTACCTCTGAAAAGATTCTTTCATACATCGCCATTTCAAAGACCTTTGCGAACACACTAAGTAGACATATGGGTCTGTAGTTGTCGACCAAATCCACCCTGCCCTTTTTAAATATTGGACAGATTTTCGCGGTTTTCCAGCAGTCCGGAAACCGATCATTTTTTAGGCATAAATTGAGGATATAAGAGATAGGCTGAAGCAGGACAAACCTGCAGTCACGCGCCAAAAAGCCTGGCACGTTGTCGGGACCCTGAGTCATTTTTGGCTTGAGTTTGCAAAATGCCTTCAAAATATCAGAGTCGGAGAGCGATTTTATAGATAGATGTACGTTGTTAGAATAGATGGGCGGTTGAAAAGGGACATCCATCTTTGGTGAGTATACACTTTTGAAAAATGACGCAGATGCGTCTACAACCCCCCGGGACCCACTGCATTCAACACCGTTCAGGTAGACGAGGTTTGGAATGCTTTGTTGGCTCCGTCTGGACCGAGAAAAAGACCAAAACTGGGAAGGGTCTGAGCCAATGCTCGCCTCGCAACGGGCAGTGTAATCGCCATAATCAGCATCAATATCTCGTTTTATTTTAGCTCTAAGAGTACAACACTGATTTAGTAGTTCGGTAGAATTGGATTTTTTAAGTTTTTTACGAATTCGTGCCTTAGATTCAATGGTTTTTATGGTAGCGGAGCTATACCAAACTGGATACTCTCTACTAGGGTTAATAGTTTGGGGAACACATTTATCAAGAATCGAATACAATGTTTGGTAAAAATAGTTGCAGGCGCCCTCAGGCGAAGCATAATCTTCCAGAGGAGACCAGTCAGCACCCGACAATAGATTATATAATTTATGAAAGTTAGCTTTGCGATAGTAGATGTGTGTGTTTTTGGCTTTAATAGGCGTCAATTTATTTATCGATATGTTTAAGTCTATGCCGAGCGCAGGATGATGGCCGTCCTCGGGAACAAAAGGCATCGGATTTCGCGCAGCCTGACATGGAACATTCGCAAAGAGTAAGTCGAGAGTTCGACCATTGAGATTAAGGACATAATTATATTGGACTAGATTATAGAAGTTAGCAAAGTCTAGAGCGATCTGAACCTTAGCATCATTAAAACTGTTTTCCACATTGAAATTTTGTAGGATGAAATCCCCCATAATTACTAGATTACTATCCAGAAAAAGAGGAAATGTCTCGAGGGAATCAAAAAAAGACTGGTATTCATATGCCGCGAGATTGGGGGGAATATATATAACTAGCACATATAGTGATTTAAATTTAGCAACAATCTTACTGCCAACTATATCAACCATAGGGTTTTGATCTTGGATGCCTGATACGTCAATTTGACTCGCCTCAAACTCCCTGGAAACAGCCAACAGCACACCACCTCCACGGGAGACGTTAATTTCCCGAAATTTGCGGTCGCTTCGGAAAACCATGTAGTAGTCGTCAAATAATTCCGCATTTAGAACATCTTCGTGGAGCCATGATTCAGTTATTGCTACAATCTGGTACTCATGTGAACTTGCTGATGTGAAGAATCCGTGGGTTTTTGTGTTGAGTCCTCTTGCGTTTTGGTAGTAACATATAATATATATATAGTATATATATCAAGAAATCGAGGTATCTCTGAAGATGTTTTGAATCAACTCGCAACGAAAAAATCTTAAATTAGTTTTAAAATAGATTAGAGCTAAATACGTAAAATAAGAAGAAACATTTTTTTTTTGTTTTAGTTAATTTAATTTGTTGCTTACATTTATACTTTATAAATACAGGGGGTTTCATAATTAAATGTTAATCCTTAAGGATGATAATCTTTGGGTGATTTTAAGAAAAAAATCTCATATGAACACAGGTCCGCAACCGCCTTATTTTTGAGATACAGGGTGTTGAAAGTAAAAAAAAAATCAGTTTTATCCCAATATTTCTAAAACCGTTGTAGATATTTCTTTACATTTTGCTAGGTATTAAGTACAACGTATAAAAATAATTTTTACAACTCCATTCAGTGGCGCCCCCTGTAGCATGACTTCTAATATTTTTAATAAAAAAAAAATTAAACGTCACTGCTTTTTTCAAAATAAAAGACATTTTCGCAATCTCCTATTATTTCTTAATGATCTCTTGACTTTTTTCTGTCCGACGAACGGTTTTCGATTAAAAAAATAAAATGCATTTACCTGCACGACCCTTACGGTCGGTTATTGTCAATTACGATACCAGAGATTTATTTCTTTTTCAATCGTAGATAAGTTTGACAGTTCTTTAACTTGGTTTCCGGCTTGTCACAATTTAAACTGCAATCACAGTATTCTTGTATATTAAAAAATGCGAAATTTTACCAATGACGAATTAGCAATTAATTAGGAATTCGGACCGTGCAGATAAATGCATTTAATTTTTTTAATCGAAAACCGTTCGACGAACAGAAAAAAGTCAAGAGGACATTCTTATTAAGAAATAATAGATTGCGAAAATGAATTTTATTTTGAAAAAGCAGTGGCGTTTCATTTTTTCGTTTAAAAATATAAGGGGGCATGTTAGATTGGAGTTGAAAAAAATCTTTTGCTTAAAAAAAATTATTTTTATACGTACTTAATACCTAGCAAAATGTAAAAAAATATCTAGAGCGGTTTTAGAAATATTGGGATAAAACCGATTTTTTTTTTATTTTCAACACTATCTCAAAAATAAGGCGGTATCGTAAAGGTTCTCTGAATGTGGTTGCTGATGCACTATCTAGAGCTGTCTCTCCCTCTGGAGACAATTGTGATATTTCTGTTTTTGATCTGTCTTCAATCGAACCTGATAAATGGTATAATGATATGATTGTTAAGGTTTCTAATGCTCCGAATCTTTATCCTACTTTTTGTGTCAAATCTCAATGAATGGAAAATTGTTATACCTACGAAAAACCGTAAAAGAATTTTAAAGCTATTCCATGACAGTGAGAGTGCTGGACATTTTGGTATATCTAAGACTTTGTCTCGAATTTTGTCTTTGTATTATTGGCCAAGTATTCGAAGGGATGTTTATCGTTGTGTGAGG
>JAEQML010069392.1:0-17516 GCA_016904865.1 Pissodes strobi | reverse complement strand
ATGTTTGAATTTTCTATAATTTATATAAATGTTTGTAATTGTGACATTGTATGCGTTTATCGTCCGCCTAGGAATGGTATTGCAGCAGGTAGGAATGGTATAGCATTGCTTCCAGTCAGTGCGAAATTAATTGTTTGTGGTGATTTTAACATTAATTTTATTATTTATTTGATTCGCATGAGACGACACAATGTCTTAAAAATCCTTGCAACATTGTATTCACAAACATTAATAGATTATTTCCGTTTAAATTCTGTAACAGAACCTACAAATGACATTTTGGTTATTTCCTCAGGGTTGTCTGATCATGAATCTATTTTAGCCAAAATCAATCTTCTTAAAATAAAACAAACAAGAAAAAATCTAAAGTTGGCAGATTATATAATAATTCAAGTTTCAATTCTCTCCGAAACTTCATCAAAAATATTGACTGGACGAGGCTATATAGTTCTCCTGTTCCTCTAAACCTCTTTTGCGATCTTGTTATAAACATTTTTAATAAAAGTAGTCCTTTACAAAAATTACAACTAACGCAGGAACATTCGTGGTCTAAATATTTCATCAATAAATTTAAGTTCTTTGCATACCTTAAGAAAATAGTCAACTAATCCACATTTCATCCAGTGGCGGCTTCTGAATAAGTGCGCCCGTGCGCGCGCACTGCCTGCGAAAGTAAACGGAAAAATAAAATCTTCCCTACATACAATTTAACATAAATTAACTACAATTTGCGAATTTACATATTTTTGAATCTCCACTGGCCGCAGAATACATTATTTATAAGAGCGAAATCGTGGCACGACGGCGACGATCAAAACGCAGAGCGTCCAACGGCGGCCTCCGTCCGTAACCACAACTAGTCTAAATCTGCCGTGCGCTAGTGTTCGGCGCTCTTGTTAAATGCATTTTCGTCATGCAAAACGGTCGGGAATGTTCGTAAAATCACGAGAAGTCATGGCCCATCCGTGCGCTATTTAGATCCGCACTTGTAGCTTAATTTAGTGATAATTTGCAATTCTTGCGTATATAGTATGGTGTCACAAGCTGATTTTTTCAGGGATGAAAGTACATGATAAGATAACCCTTATTCCGGAGGTAATACAAAATTAGACTCCACAAAAGGACACTATCATCAAAAATCGAGATATTGGTACCATCGTATAGAGGAAAAAATACTTATTTTTTGGTCCAATGCACAATAAGGCCTTTGTAGGAAATATTTTTTGATAATTATTCAAAAAAATCATTTGCATTAGCCCATATGGGCGAAAAAAATTTTTAATGTAAATATCTCGGTTTCAACCGTGCAAAAATTTAATTAAAAAATAGTTATTTTTAAATATAACACTCAATTAACAAAAAGGGAAGGCCTAAATGAAAAAAAAATATTCTTTATAAAAGTTTCGCTTATGTCTTGACAAGGTAATAGAGTGAATCCCATATTTTTTGCTTATAAACTAACAAAGGTATCACAATAAACAATGAGAGACGTCATGGGTTTACGCCCTAATTAAATATGTCCAGCCTCTTCGCCTTCAAGCTACGGCTGATGCAACAGCTCCTGAAAAATTCAGCTTGTGTGGAAAAAGTGGGAGGTAAATTGTTTTTTAGAGCGAATATTATATACTACTATTATAAATATTATTCTGTATTATACTCCAGACGAGCCGTGAATTTATTTTTGTTTTTTCGGTTCGTTGACGGTTGTTAATTAGCTGCATATAAACTCGTGAGTTTAGTGTACGTAATATTGTTTGGTGTTTTATATTTTTATTTATATACTATTATTCTACTGTCATGGCTAGTAGTTCGGGTTCTGACAATTGCTGTGGGGGCATAAATTCAGTTGACAATATTATTAAAAATAACTTTTCTTTATTGGATCTGAATAAAAAGATTGAAATAAAGAGGTTAGGAAGACCGATGGCGGTTTTAAAATTAGACCAAACATGTGCCAAGAAAAAGGATGGTCGGTCTTTCACCAGACATTTTAACCCCCGAAATCTTGTGGCGAATGGAATTTCACGTTAAAGCTAGGAAACGGCAAAGTCGAAGGGCTAACCATGGACAAAAAGATGTACAATAACACTTTTTTGCCATCAAACCGATATATTTTTTAACGTTTTCGAACTTCTCCTGATTTTTTTTTGAACTTTATTGATTTGTAGTTACAATAAACTGTTTTAATGGTTTACTCTTCTGGAATCGATAAGTACCTATTGATTAATTTCTTTTAGTGCGCAACAATTACCATTCAAGAGGGCGCCGAATTCATGTTTTTTAAACGATTTTAACGAGTTTTGGGTAAAAAATGGGCGTGGCACCCCCCAAACTTTCCGCCTGCGGCGGGTAAGCCTCCGGCGGCCCCTGCAGCGAGCATCCCCAATGCGTATGACAAAAACCTACATAAATAGCGCACTACCTATTTAAAACCTCACGAGCCGCCACTGATTTCATCATTACTTTAACACTTATAAAATAATTTATAGGTAAGTTATTAAAAATGCCAAACAAAATTATTATAGGACTAGAGCAGAAAAAGCACGCTATAAAACTGAAGAAAACTGGTCAATCATTAATGAAGTTACAGGTTATTCAATGGAGACTAAAGAATATCCAATTTACGTTAATGTTTTTAATTAATTTTACTGTACATGGTTATTGACCATATTTGAACCAATAGATAACTTTTTATTTGAAGGATTAGAAGAACGTTTAAATTCGAAAATTTGTAGGATTCCGCTCAAAGCGCGTCGTAAAGCCGTCAAAAACGACTAACTTATGTTTTTTTTGAATGGAATACCCTATATAATGCTACATATTCTGATTCTACGTAATATTTCCAGTATATTTCATTTAATATAACATATACCTACATTCAACTGTTTTCGCGCTATCGATGATTGAAAATCGCACTAGTAATATGCTTTCCACGCCCTTCGTATATGAATTTACTTAAGTCATTACGAGGTTTCTATGGAAACATCGGTAAATGTCCGTCGTCAGTGATAATTAGGCATCCGGAAAAAGTGAAAAAAGTTTATTGTCACGTTATTGTATGGGCTACACTAAACAAGAACTACTTAAGCATTTATTTATTTATTTATTTATTTAGGATACAAACAGGTAAAGAAAACCCAATACAGCATCCACTTATGTATTAAGATAACTTATAACGATAATAACCTAAAAATACTGAAACAATTATCTAAATAAAAAGAAAAAAGGTTCAAAGTTTACATATACCAAAAGAACTGAAATTTAAAAATCAACCATATACTTGCTCACATCAATAAAGCGCCCTTCAACATACCTTTCAGCCGAGAATAACAACCGCAGAGAAGCGACAACATAAATTCCGCCCAAAAATTTGGAGTGGGAGGTAAACCGGCCAACTGTCATCTCCACGTGCTTGTCAGTTTAGTTTAGTCCGAGATTTGTGTAGTACAGTCGTCGACGACAAAATTTTTGCGTGAACGCCAGTTTTCTTTGGTTTATTATTGAAGGGACTTCTTAAGCGAGGGTAAAGTCAGAAAAAATGAAACGCTTATCAAATTGAAACGCTTTTCAAAGTGAAACTCCCCTTTAATTAAGCATGTTCCAGTATAGCTAGAGGGCTGAAATTTTTAGGACAAGTAGTAAAATGACGATCCTGGATGAAACCTGGACCCCCCCCCTCCGTAGATAAGAAAAAAACTAAAATAATTCATTTCGGTAGAACGGGAAGAGCTATGGGGTCGAAATTTGTATGGTGGTGCGCCTCATGGGGGGGGGGGGTGGCTACCTTTGACCATATGGAGGGAGAGGCTCTAATTTAAGGGAGGATTTTGGAAGAAAAAACATTTTTTACCGATCTCTGCAACGGAGCCTCGGATCGAAAATATGAGTGGGGGTGGGAATTATCCCCACCTCCCCAAATATTAAAATTTATTATAACGTATCGGAACCGGTTCAAATGACTAAAATAAGTTGAGACTAAATGAAACTAACCGAAAGTTGATTCGACGACTAACCTAAACTCACCAAATCTATTAGAATTGATTTTAACGTATCGGAACCGCTTCAAATGACTAAAATAAGTTGAGAATAAGTGAAACTAACCGAAAGTTGATTGTACCACTAACCCAACCTAACGAAATCTATCAAAATAGATTATAGCATATCGGAACCGGTTCAAATGACTACAATAAGTTGAGCCTAAGTGAAACTAACCGAAAGTTGATTGGACGACTAACCCAAGCTAACCAAATCTATTAAAATTGATTATCAGAAAGTCAATCAGTTACACCTACTATTAACATAAGTCAAAAGAAACAAATAATTATGTATATACGAATATGTCATGATGGATACATCGTTGTAATATCATTGTAATATGTCAAAATGTATGTTAAAATATTGTAAATTCATTCCTTATTAAAATACGACTATGTACGATTCTGTCAATCAAACGTTTTAAGAAAATGTCAAATGTGACAGATTAATATATTCGTCAATATTTACCTTCATATAACAGATATCGAAACAATTGTTTAAGAAAACATTTGCATTTTTCGATGCTCTATCGTTTGGAAAAAAAATATGACACGTAAAACTGTCACATTTGACAGTTACAGCTGTCAAATTTGTTTATATTAATATGACATATGTCAAAATACATTGTTAAAATTTTGACATAATTTAAGTATTATATTTTGACATATATTCTTAATCATTAAAAAATGTAGCTAATTTTATGTTACATATTATGGGTTAATATGACTGTGAGAGATGTTACATAAGTTTTGATTTTTTTCCACTACTTTAATGTCGTTATTTTACATATGCCATTTTTTTTAATAATATGTCTAAATTATTCATTAAATATATATTATTATGACGATTTTTTAAATTAACCCATTGTTTTATGCTAACTGTTTGTGTAAATGTGAATATGCTTAACCAATATTTCTTCTTATCAATTGTATAGTATTACGCTATATTTTATATGATAACAACGATATTTGAACTTTACACATGAAAGTAATGAAAAAATGTTGTAAATGAACACGATATATGTTTCAGATATATTTTCAATTATCTATAGAATAATGACAGTTGGAATAAATTGGTTTGTGCAGAAAAATATGATTTGAATTTCTCTACAATATATCTTAATACTTTTTTTCGATAGGACCTTTAATAACAAAGTTATTTCGAATAAATCGTAAATGAATCAAACTTTTCTGGTTTCCTATTGTATTTCATTCATTTTTTCTCACTTAATTATTAACTAAACAGAAAAAAATATACGACATTTTTTGTATAGCTTTTATTACTCTATCAATTGCCGATTTTTAATTTAGAAGAATTCTAACCTTTTTCAAAAATGTTATGAAAGAGAGAGGCGCAGACGCATGTCTGCATCCGTTACGTCAAAGATTTAGTGAATGTTGGAGCCCAACGAAGGTATGGTATTTTTAAATTTTTAAGTGGAACATATCAATATGGTGATCATCCACCTTCTTTACTTGTTTTAGTTTCGGACCCTAATGCATTGCATTCTTTAATGATTAAAAATATTTGTCAAGATATAATACTTAAATATGTCAAAATGTTAACGATGTATTTTGACATATGTCAGATTAATATAAATGAATTTGACAGCTGTAACTAGTAAATGTGACAGGTGCACGTGTCATATTTTATTTCCAAACGATAGAACATTGAAAAATACAAATCTTTTGTTAAACAATTTTTCGATATCTGTTATATTAAGGGAAATATTGACGAATATATTCATCTGTCACATTTGATATTTTCTTAAAACGTTTGATTGACAGACTCGTACATAGTCGTCTTTTAAAAAGGAATGAATTTACAATATTTTGACATACATTTTGACATATTACAATGACATTACAACGATATATCCATCATGAAATCTTCGTATATGCATGATTTTTTATTTCGTTTGACATATGTTAATAGTACGTGTAACTGATTGACTTTTTACATCCGGACCGGTTCCGAAACGTCATAATCAATTTTAATAGATTTGGTTAGTTTGGGTTAGTCGTCCAAACAACTTTCGGTTAGTTTCACTTAGTCTTAACTTATTTTAGTCATTTTAACCGGTTCCGATACGTTATGATCAATTTTGATAGATTTGGTTAGTTTGGGTTAGTAGTCCAATCAGCTTTCGGTTTGTTTCACTTATTCTCAACTTATTTTAGTCATTTGAAGCGGTTCCGACACATAATAATCAATTTTAATAGAGTTTGTTAGTTTGGGTTAGTCGTCGAATCAACTTTCAGTTAGTTTCACTTAGTCTCAACTTATTTTAGTCATTTGAACCGGTGCCGATACGTTATAATCAATTTTAATAGATTTGGTTAGTTTGGGTTAGTCGTCGAATCAACTTTGGGTTAGTTTCACTTAGTCTCAACTTACTTTACTTATTTGAGCCGGATCCGATACGCTATAAACAATTTTAATAGATTTGGTTAGTTTGGGTTAGTCGTCCAATCAATGATACGAAAATTTCGTATTCGAGATGAAAACATAAATCCTCTCGTGATGCGACCTTGAAAAATCACTGTCATGAAACCAAAGAAGTATTCACTTCAAAAAGGTTAGAACGCGACAAATCAGAGTCTAAAACGTTAAATCCTAAAAGATAACTACTATTCATAATACATTTCTAATAAAGTAAATAATAAACATGTAATTAATTACATGTTTTATCGGTGTATAGCATTTCTTTTCCCTTCATTACTTTTATCTCAGTGTATTAAACCGGCCATCTGTCACATATGACAAATTGAACTTGGCTCTCCAACTTCAAAGGTGCCGACGGGTTTTGTCGCTTCTCTGCGGTTGTTATTCTCGGCTTTCAGTTTTGCCTGGGAATAAAAAAAGCCATCCAGATTCAAATCGGAATAATAGTAATTAGCTAATCTCACCATTCTACACACAGGAGAAAACTGAGAACTATTTGTGTGCCTAAACGGTATATGAAAGAGATAATTATGCCTTAATTAGCGTGGTGAAATGTTACAAGTTATTAATCGAAGTAAATCCGGAGAATTTACTTGATTATTGAGAATTTTATTTAAAAACATAATGTCCGAAAGCTTTCTCCTGTTTTCCAGAGTTAGTAAACCAAAATGAGTTTTTATAAATGAAGTAAATGGGACTCCATATTAGGCAAGCAAAGTTCAATTTGCTATAAACAAAAGCATAGTAAAGTGAAAGATATGACTTTGTTTTGGACCCTTTTCAGTCTTCCAATATGGCACTGGTAATGGAGATTCCATATTACAGAACAATATTACAAAATACTGCGGACCAAAGAGTTGTAGGGCGCTATCAGAGCCTTGGTGTCATGAATATGCCTTGTGTTTCGTTTTATGAAACCCAATAACCGAAAGCCTTTAAGAATGATGTTGCCTATGTGTAAAATAAATGACAGCTTTGCATCAAGAATGACACCAAGATCATTAAAATGTGATACAAGTTCCAAGCTTACATCTATATACATAAAACAAAGTCGGGTTAGTTACACCACTTATAACTCAAGATCGGCTGAACCGATTTTTATGATCTTTGGTTTGTTGGATTTGTCTCCGCCCCGAATAGCAGAATAACTATTAAAATATGGGAAAATTCTCGGATAAAAACTTATACACAAAATTAGTTATAAATTAGGCTTGGAACTCCGTCATCTTCCGCAATTGACAGCTCATGTCATGCACGATTATAGTTTTTTAGTAATATTTGATGTCCACTGCAAATCAGTGACATACTACACATTATAGGATAGAAATTCAACGGAAAATAGTGGGAAAGTAGCATATTCAAATATAGAAAGATATTGAGATACATAGAAAGTAGTCGAATAGAAATATAAAAAAATTATAGAGAATAAATGACAACAACTGTCAAATCGATTGGTATCAATCATTCCAGATCATTCGGTCGATTAGTGTTGCTTAAACATCGATAGTAAATTAACAACATTGAGTATTGCAAGTGGTGAAGTCCATCAAATACATGTGCAAATATGTTACGAAAGGCAGCTATATGGCGGTTTTTGGCATCCAAACCTCCAATACCAACGATGAAATTACGCGCTATCAAGCTGGTCGATATGTGAATTGCAATGAGGCGATTTGGCGTATATTCTCATTCCCTATTCACGAACGTCATCCCACTATTGTACATTTGACGGTGCATCTGGAGAATGGACAACGAGTATATTTCACCGCGGCAAATGTTGCTCAACGTGCTGAAACTCCTCCAGTGACAACATTGACCAGTTTCTTTGAGATTTGCCAAAGCAATCCGTTTGCAGGAACGTTGCTTTACTCGGAGATTCCACGTTATTACACTTGAAACGCTTCATCGAAGAAATTTCAACGTCGGAAGCAATGCGATGCGGTTCCGGGTCATCCGGATGTGTGTTCTACTGACGCTCTTGGTCGTATTTACACAGTTCATCCGAAGAATGATGAATGCTTCTATTTGCGGTTGTGCCTGGTGAATCTTCGTGGGCCAACATCATTTCAATCATTACAAACTGTTAATGGTATAGTGTGCCCAACAGTTCGCGCTGCATGTCAAGAGCTAAATTTGCTTGAAAACGATGCTCAATGGGACATGACAATCGCTGAAGCAACTATCTCTGCAACTTCAAGTCAGATACGCACATTATCTGCAATCATCATTTCGGCATGCTTCCCATCGAATCCACGTGGCCTGTGGAACAAATACAAGGATAACATGTCAGAAGACATTTTACATCGAATTCGTGTCAGTTCAAGAAGTCCCGATCTTGAGGTGAATCAGGAGATGCATAACCAGACTTTGCTCTTGATCGAAGACATTTGTTACCTCATGTGCGGCAGTTTGTTAGTCAGGTTAGGAATGCCAGCACCAGATCGTGGAATGAACGACGCATTTATTGGAGAAATGGAACGTGAACGACATGAATTGTACCAGTCAGTTCAAACGAATGTACCGCTGTTGAACCCCCAACAAAAGGAAGTCTTTAATACATTAATGAAGGCAATTGATGATGGAAATGGTGGCTTATTTTTTCTGGATGCCCCCTGTGGAACTGGGAAGACATCCCTCATACCATTGATTTTGTCCACTGTTCGTGCAAGATCTGACATTGCGGTAGCATTTGCTTCTTCTGGAATAGCGACCACATTGTAAGAAGGATGCCGTACATCTCATTCAGCCATAATATTGCCGTTAAACCTTCAAACTAATGAACAACCGACATGTAACATTGCGAAACACTCCGCAATGGCAAAGTTTTAGTAGCATCTAAAATCATCATCTGATGGGACGAATGCACAATAGCGCACTGGAAGCACTTGACTGAACATTGAAAGATCTGCGCAATGACTCGAGATGTTTTGGAGGAGCAATGATTTTATTGTCTGGCGATTTCCGCCAAACACTGCCAGTCATTCCAAGATCGGCTGCTGCCGATGAAATAAACGCTTGCCTCAAATCATCAAATCTGTGGCGCTATTCGAAGAAACTTCAGCTGGCGGAAAACATCAAAGTTGCATTGCTGAACGATCCATCTGCTGAAGATTTCTCAAAGCAATTGCTGACTATCGGTAATGGTCGTGTTCCTGTCGACGAATCGAGCGGATTGATTTCATTTCCTCGGAATTTTTGTAATTTCGTCTCATCGAAGGACGATCTCATCAACAAAGTATTTCCGAATATCATTGCTAACCTCAAAAATAACAAATGGTTGAGTGAGCGAGCAATTTTGCCGGCTAAGAACAAAGATGTGAATGACATAAACTTCGTAATTCAAAATCAAATCGTTGGTACTCTGCATTCATTCAAATCTATTGACTGTGTAACAAACGAAGACGAAGCCACCAACTATCTAACTGAATTTTTTAACTCCTTGGATGTGCCTTCAAAATCTAAACCAACCAAAACTATGCAATGGAACGCGTTTGGTAATAAGAAAACTGATGATCAATGTGATTCAAGCGACGATACTCAAAGGCAAATTCAAAGATGAGCAAGTTCTCATTCCGAGGATTCCGATGATCCCAACCGATATGCCCTTTGAGTTTAAACGAATTCAATTTTCGATTTGTCTTGCATTCGCCATGACTATTAACAAATCACAAGGCCAAGCCTTGAGTGTTTGTGTTCTGAATGTAGAAAATGCATGTTTTTCTCACGGTCAATTTTACGTGGCATGTTCACGTGTCGGCAAACCATCCGCTTTATTTGTTCTTGAGAATAAAACGAAAAATGACGTATATCACAATGTGCTTCAGTGAAGAGAATCAGTCCGAGTCAACCAATGCAGCAATATACATAGCTGCAATAAAGCAAATGTCTTACTGACATGCCATTGGAATACTTAATTTTTGTACTTTTTTTGAATCTTTATTTACTTTAAATATATTATCCTAATAAACTAATAATAAATGCGCATGATAATAAAACGAAAAATGTCGTATATCACAATGTGCTTCAGTAAAGAGAATCAACACGAGTCAACCCATGCAGTAATATACATAGGTGCAATAAAGCAAATGTGTTGCTGACACGCCATTGAAATACTTGATTTTTGAACATTTATTGAATTTTTGTTTTCTTTAAATATATTATCCTAATTAACCACTGAACATAATAAATGTTTTGTAATGATTTTTTTACGTTAATAAAATAATAAATTAAGTTTAGCTAAAAGTTAACACGACATTCATTAGCTCTTAGGCGGTACGAAGTTCGCCGGGTCAGCTAGTTGTTAATAAAATACAATTCATTCTGTGAATCGATACACTTAAAAAATCGTAAAACCTTACATTTGCTTACATTAATCATTAAATAATTGATATTACACCAACGCACGAAGTTATCGAGGTCAAATTGTAAATGTTTCCTACCACGGACGACAACAGAATACAATTTTAAGTCGTCTGCATATAGAAGACAGTAGGAATTCTGGAAGCAACGCACAACATCGTTTATAAAAAGTGCAAACAAGATATGACCAATATGCGAACCTTGAGGAACACCCGATGTTACTAACACTTCATTGGAAACTGCCCCACTACAGTAACACGTTGGGTTCGTAGAGTCGAGTATTTTATCCATTCCTGCTACATGCCGTGGACACCAATACCAAAAGCGTTCTTAAGAGCAGTTGATGACAAACACTATCAAATACCTTTGACAAGTCGGTATAGACAACATCGACCTGGTTTCCGGCTACCACTGAGGAGACCAGAAAAATTTTAAACGGCATATTGTTATGCACCTAAATGCGCAATTTTGCCCTAATTTAACCGACAGTGTACCTCTTACAGTTTTTGATAACGCCATACATAGACTCTCTCTGTACGGTAGCACAAAAACTAACAAATAATCTACAACCTCAAATTGCTTTACTAAAACGGAGTTTTATCCACAATACCGAAACAAAATTATTGCACTCGACGCGCGTTTCGCCATGTTAGCATCATCAGGAGATGATTAAAACAGTTTAAATCATCTCCTGATGATGCTAACATGGTTAGCGAAACGCGCATCGAGTGTAGTAATTCTGTTTCGGTATTGTGAATAAAATTCCGTTTCAGTGCATTTTGCCGAAGGTTCCAAACCCCAACATAACCTCAAATTGATCCTTTATCTTACACCCAACCTGGTTCCATCTAAGAATCGTTTTACCTTACGGATCTTCATGAAGTTAAATTCTACACGTACTAACCCAAAATATGGGTTCAGGGTTTGCTCTGTGCAGTGGTTCAGATGATTCCTATGGGGTAGAAGACAGATTGTTGATTCAAAGGGCTTTTTGTCTGAGAGTCAATCGCTACCATTGACGGCGGGACTGGTCGCTTCAACGGCCACTCACGTTTTGTTCCGTCTTTTTCTGGATTTCTGAAAGTTCTAGCTTGCAACACGTTTTTCTGATTGAATCCAAAATTAAAGTAAAGATTTTTTTCCCCAAATTAGTTAAAAAGGACCCTAGCCCCGGAGAGTTGTATTGCAAAGCCCGGCCCCTGTCGTGGGGTCGTTTGAGCGCCACCCGTTCTAGCCAACTAAACGGAAAAAGCTCTGTTTATGTTGTGCAGGGTGGCTAGGTCGCTCATAAAATCAACCGGTACTTAGTACTTAATTTCAAACTAACGAGAAAACGAGAATATAGGCCGGATTATAATCAATTAACTTAACCTATCAAAAAAAAAACACAATCTAAAAATTTAAGGAACAATATATTTGCTACTAAGTTCTTTCTTTTTTTTTAAACACAGCAACAATCTATCTGGAGAAAAATGTTAAATTGAAATGTAGTTAGTTAAAGACAAAAGAATGTTAAATGACTATTAACGTAATGATAAAATAAACAGAGTTCAATAGGGAGATTGTACGGAGACCAATTCAGTTGTTAATACGGGGTTCTGTATGCCCTACAACTAAATGCCTTAGATAATACTATAAAGTGATCACTTTGACGTTCACTAAGCTAATTACCACTAGCTATGCGTGCGCTAATAGCTGCACCGATTTGGAATGTAGCAATGATAATATGCAGCAATGAACTGCCACAATAGTTAAATCAAAAGACTCGATAAATTAATAAAAGAGCAAAACTAGAATAAAGCTATTGAAAGCGTGGCTGTCGATGCTTGATTCATATTATAAAAAGATAAAATTCAGAGCGGTTATATCACTCGAGTAATGAATGAAAAAAATAAAATTATTGATCCAACGCTTGACGTTTATTAAAAAGAGAGAAAATTCAGAGCAATCAGATTAACTGGTCCGATAAACCAGTGAATAAATGAAAATAAAATTAATGAGCTTTCTCAGAGATTGGCGGTCAATGTTTGATTTATATTAACAGAAGGATAACTCTAAGTGATTATATTAAACAACTCAATGCAACATAAAGCTTCTGTACAATACCCCAAATCCGGTCGTCGAACTCTGGTGGAGGCGCCGGGCACTTATAGATACCCCAAGCACTGCCTCTCGATGGCCCCGAGGGAAGATCTAGCCGAGGTCTCGATAGCTTGGTGTCGAGATTGGCTGCTGGTATAGCCTGCTTCCAACCCACTAGAACAGGGTGACTCTAGCTGCAGGTAATGGTAGACCTCCAGAAAAAGGTGGTGGACCTCCGGAAAAAGCCCTGAAATAATCCAGTGCGCATTAAACGAAGCCCCCTTACTTCAATAAAAACCATAGCCCCCCCTCGTATGAATATATTTTCTTTATAAAACAAATTCCCTAAAAAAAAGAATTATCCATGAATTTTCAATGACCATCGGCAAATAAAAGATACTAAGGTTCAGATAACTTGAATATAAAAAAAAATAGGGATGAATCACCCCTAAAAGAATATATAAACTTCCCCATGTGATCAAAATTAAAGGTACATTGAAATAAAAATTCGGATTAGATAAAATGGAGTAGATAATGTGGGACGCAAAAGCAAATGGCGGTATACATAAAAAAAGGTAACACAGATAAGCAATTAAATCATTAATTTAGGCAAAAACGGTAGCAATAATTACCTCGATCGGGTGTGTGTGTGAGGGCTAACTATGAGAGATTCGACGGTCTCGGTCTTGTATGACGAACTTGGGAAGCCCCTATAAATAATGGGGGAAAAAACCGTTAGCATCATGGCTCACAGGCAATAGAAAAATAATTCCAGAGAAAATGCTTACCTAATACAGCCGGATCTAGATCCCGATTAATCGGTCGTGTCAAAATACAGAAAATCAACACAATAAATTCCCAAAGAAAGGGTAGAATTGAATCACAATAAAATGTTGAGTCTCTACGACTGCACTATCAAACGTTCTTCTCGCCTTGAAAGGGAATCTGAGAAGAACTCGATTGTCAATTTGCCTTTCTCGTTCTACGAGATCCACGCCACGTCAAGTCAGCTAGTAGTGATGGGCGGAAACATGCCGAGTGGTTCGATACAAGGAATAATTTTAAGGTAATACACGACCGAGTTCTCGTTTATTATGAGGGTAACATGACGGCGGAGGCCACAATTAATTCATTGAAATCAAGGGATTCAAGAAATACCAGAGAATATTCCCTAACAAAATGATAAACTTTTAAGAATTTAAATCGACAGCTGCAAATATAATAAGTGGTACATTCCTACTACTCCGGACGAACAATCGGTAATATGATACAAGTCAAGCCAAGTTATCTTAATAATAAGGTGCATCGCTTATCAATTAAAATAAATAAGAGTCACAACGTGTTATAAATGCTAATACAATTATATTGTAAACGATTAGTTTTGTAACACGTTTTATTTCGCCAATACACCTTCGCCAGTACATTTATCATAATTAAATAACGCCATGAGTCGACTCTGCTATCGTACAATAACTATATCTACGGCTTATTTCTAATATATCTATATACTCCGTATTATATAACACCGATTCGATTCTACTGCTGCACCATTCCAGGGTTGTCACGTCCTCGCCTATTTAAACGTTGCACGTCGCCTCTCCAAAATTTGCTTGTTACATTCGGCCATCCTGCAACAATTAATGCCCTCATTAATTTAACTCGCCAGTAAATCAACCAGATCTTATCGATCTGTGCATTCGCCATAACACCAAATCGCCTACCCTAAGGGTTTCGCCTGCGGTTGTAACCTTACGCCTTTTTCAAGAGACGCCTTCCAGTCTTCCCATGAGAGGTCGTACTTATCGAGCCGATTAAACCAGCTCCTTGCTGCGCCTTGCAATTTCGCCTGCATAAAATACGCCCTCTCATAGTTCGACCAGCCATGGATATCGCCCAACTGATCAATTTTTTTTAGCCACCTGACTACGCCCTTGACCCTATACAGCCCGAACTGCAAGCGGAGTCCACCCTATCGCTACAAGCATGCTCTACTATCGCCTGAGGAACGCTCTCATCTGATTTTTCGCCCTTCTTGTTGCCCTTGGTACCGCCAGTACCAACGGCCGCCCTTTGTTTCGTCGCCTTTACCATTTCGGCCGCCTTTTGCTTCGCCGCCGTTTCCATTTCGGCCGCCACAATCTGCTGGATACTAGTTGTCAATCCGCCTTTCAACAGCTTATGTACCATGAAGACTGTTTCGTCTTCCACCGCCGAATCGCCTTCGCCGTGGTCACCGTCGCTCAATTCCAACTCGTATTCGAGCTCTAACTCGTCACTTCTGCCTTCCTCCATAGAAAATCACTTGAAAAACGCCTTTTAAACACCAATGCCAATAAACACAGTTAAAATACGCCACAATTTTTACAATAATCACTAATTAATTAGCACACACTTGTTTATTATTATCGTGAATATCTGAAAATCCCCAAATGTCAATCCACTGTCAAGGATAGCAACAAACGCCCGCCTTATGTTATGAGTTTTTGTGATATCCCCACACACAAAAAAAGAAGAAATTGCCACTGCGATTTTACTCGCCGAAATCGCGTATTTCACCGTTCTCCACAACAAATAACACAATACGTAGGTTATCCCGACTTCTGATCTGTAAACGATTAGTTTTAGTAACACGTTTTATTTCGCCAATACACCTTCGCCAGTACAGTTATCATAATTACATAACGCCATGAGTCGACTCTGCTATCGTACAATAACTGTATCTACGCCTTATTTCTAATCTATCTATATACTCCGTATTATATAACACCGATTCGATTCTACTGCTGCACCATTCGTTTTCCAGGGTTGTCACGTCCCCGCCTATTTAAACGTTGCACGTCGCCTCTCCAAAATTTGCTTGTTACAATATAGCTAACCTATACTTAAAATATAGTTAATTCATATTAGAAAAGTGGCATTTTCAAGCGAATTGTCAGCAAATCGAATTAATAAATTTAGAATTAATAAACCGATGCGTGCAAAATACAGAATCTTTTTCCCTAAATGCGGCATATAAATGAAATTTTAAAAATATTTGACATTGGCAAAATCGAATTGTCACAAGCTGCATACCCTGCCCTAATGCGATTCAACATTTTACCCCTTGTCTACAACAACGTTAATTCATACGGGAGCTTGGTTTTGAAGGGTAGCAAACTTGGCCGTCTACGTGTACCAATAGTTGTTTTCGCCATTGTTTCCTTGTTGACGTTTCACAGTTCATGCCTAATCTGAATCGGCCATCAGGGAGGATCGTTTTAGCTGACAGGATAAAGATTTTCCGCGTGGCCTATTCCTAGTTCCCATGCGCTAGGCTCCATTGTCATCCAGTCTCCTGCATGATGACATTGGCTCCCTATCAACCCCTGAGCGGATTTCCGGTAAGCCCAGAGGAATGTTCAGAGTCACGCCAAAGCATTTGTGGCTCTCCACCGCTGGCAACCAAACTAGAGAGACAAGAAAACTTAAAAGGAGAGGCGACTTTGTGTGCGCATGTCCAAGCTCAAATGGTATAATTGTCAAAATCAAAACACCATAAGCCGATTTCTGATGATCAGATGTCATTGCCATTAGCTTAAAATATTTTTCTCCCGATACTTAGTGGTATTGTTGTCAACGGATCAGAGTCAAGGTCATCAAAAACGCGTACACCAACATGAATGGTGCCGACGCTTGTTGTCACCTCTCCTTTTAATTTTTTTTCTCTCTGACCAGACCAAGGATCCGTGATGTCATGACTATTAGTCTCGCGACATTAGAAAAGTCAAGTCAAAATACAAGTAAATGTAAACATATAAAATAAGAAAATCAACAATGGCGATTGAATACAATGTCAAGACTATGGCTGCATTCAATCGATATTGTTGCTTTCACGTTTGTTTTTTATATGTTTGTATCTACTCGTACCATATTTATATGGTATTGTATATAATCTTCAAACGTTTTGAGAACTTTGAATAGGGCCATAAAATTTAAAACACAAATTTCCCTAATATTAGAGGCATCATTGTGAGAGAGTCACAATAATGATAACATAACTTTCCATTAAAAAAACTTTCGAACCTAAAAAAACTTGTTACATAGTGTCAAAATATTGTCTGTTTTATTGGTATCTATGCATAACTATCGATTGGTGGTGCAATTAGTGAAGATAAAAGTGATAACCTTTTCAGCATGAAAGCATCGTTTCTGAAATTAGTTTGTCATTGGTCAGTTTGAAAGATATGCTCAAATCTCATTGGTAGTTCCACATATTGAGGTTTAAATTCTCAGCAATATAAATTGTAAACAGTATAGTGTAAACTATAACTGTTAAACCATAATAATGTCCTAGACATATTGACTTTCATAATTATTTTTTTTATCTTTATATAACATGTTAAGCATTTAATTTTTTAGGAGGGTACAGGACTTGAAAAATGAAAAATTGACAGATGTACAAAGAGAAGATATTGTAGGATCTAGCATTGTGAAAAGTATAAACAGAATTCTGAATAATACCCTGAGTCACGAAATTCCCCACATTATCAATAATGAGGTATGGACATTTTATTTTTATTAATGGCTTTACATTACCAACATTAAATTGTGTGTGT
>JAEQML010069391.1:0-17518 GCA_016904865.1 Pissodes strobi | reverse complement strand
GAGACAGAAAACAAACTTTTGGTAAGATCTTAAAATGATTTTTTTTTTCGAAAAAGTGCGATATAACAATGAGAATGTGAAATTTATTATTTGTTCTAAATCTAATCTCACACAACTATTTACTTGAGGGTTGACACTTTAATAATTATATTATTTATTAACCACTTCTTATGTTAGCTTTTAAGCTTTCTTTATGCAAAGCGTTAGTGCGTAAAAAAAGGTTTTTGATTTTAATCCTATTAAAAATATATTTTCTGTCTCTCTCTAACACATGAGTTCTTATGGAAAATGTCACTAATATGAATTTTTCGAATAAGTACGATACATACATCATTGGTTTTGGGACCTTAGAAGCTTCTAAAATCCGTAATAAAAAATCAAGGGCCGTATTTAAAAAAACAAAGTTGATGATGGCAGCTCACAGACGAAACGTCGTCTTGAAATTCTGAAAACACCGTCTTGAAGAACAGAAAAAGTAGCAATGAAAATGTGAAATTTATTTTGTTATATCTATTCAAATAGAGTCATAAAAAAATTAAAATAAAGTCGCGAATATTCAGTTTTTTCCAAATATCTTCGGGAGTGTTCGGAATTTTTAAACTTGTAAGATGGCATTTTGATCAGCATCAAACTACGCAACTTTGCCTCCATTTAATCGACCTCGTATCTCTTCTAGTTTCCGATATCCCAATGATGAGGCTCGAATTTGGGACACCCTGTACATGTACAGCCCGACGTCTGAAGCACATTTTCCAGGTAGCTTCTGTAAGGAAAAATTCAGAGCAGGAAATCAAATAAGCGCGCTTCTCCAACTCCAATAAAATCCCTAAAATACTGAGTCTGTTTTGAGATACTTCTGCACATTGCTTCATGCTAATTTTTCAAGCTCTGAGGAAAATATATTTTTACAAACCAAGAAATCAAGGCTTTACCGGACTTATTTACTTGGTGCAAGTTCATCATTATGAGCTCCTGAATAATGTAAAGCGAACGCTCATAGTTAACACGCTTGGGCTTTCTATTATTTTGGAGACCATAGTGATGAACAGGTCCGCTACAGCCATGATTTTCGTTGTTTTTAAATATACGGACAGTAATTCTCTTTTTAATTTATTGGTATGGCTTTAAAACCAACTTAACACATATGCCTACAAGCTTGCCTGACTGTTCAGATGTTTTTGTCTCTTAATTGTTTTTTTTATATTGCCTTCACAGACAACAATGAGACACTCAACTTAATAGAAAATTTATTCCTATTGTTTCGGAGGTTTCGTCTTTATCTATTACATTGATTCTGCATTAACCCATCCTTTTCTGGCATGGTGAAAGGAGATTCTCAGATGGCGCTAGGAACTAAAAATACAACAATGCCAAATGTAACACATCCCAATATAATCCAGTAAAATAATTATTTTTTACTCTTACCTAACGCAAGCAAAGAGTAAGTGACAGAAGTAGTAAAATAAATCGATAAATAAAACGTGCCAACGCTGCGGAAAAATTTGTCTGATGGATCGACCATTTTTTAGTATTTGTATTTATTTTGAGTTGTGATTTCTACTTTGTGACCTTATTAAGTGATTTTTAGACAATTTATCCCCGTAGGTATATTGCTTTTTTAGTCTGTTTATTTGGGTAAACTTTCAATAGCGATTTTTATAGATTTGGCCGATTTGGGACCCAAAATCTAGAAAGCTCTTAGAGGCCTTTCTCCCTGCACTGTTTTTATTCGCCAGGCCGAAAATATCCCATTCAGAGTCCCATCTTGAAGCGGAATTTCTGACCGTTCTACTCTAGGCATTAAATGTTTTACAATTAATATGCGTTCGGAACTTCTTATGCGAATATGTCGATAAATCCTGAATACCTACCTGGTTTTAATTATATTATTGCTTTTATTACCTATTAGTACCCTCTGGAGAGTTTTACCAGTACTAGTAGCAATATCGAGCAGGACCCTTATTGGGTTATCTTACGTTCCGCCTCAAACCAGCCGTAAGATGGCGACACTTGGTTGAAAAGGTGCTGGTAATTTTACGGACTTTCGTACCTTTTCGCGTTTGTTGATTTTCCTTAATCTAGAGGGAACTACTTGTATCATTTATTTTAAAATAATTGCTCAAGATTCAAATTCCTATCCTTGTAGGTATTATTTTTTTTGTAAATTTTTTCTCGTTTCTTATCAAATTTGTACCGCAAGCCAACAGGCAAATTTCGCATTTTAAATGCTTATTTTCCAAACCTTAAAGCTGACAACTGTCGATTTTGTTAGTAAGGTTTCTTTTGTTTATCAAATTAGACCAGATAATACATCAAGTGCCAGGTAAGTGGTTATAAAAGTTTAATTAATTAATATTTGTTTGAAAATATTTTGTGGCCATTTATGGACTGAATAAATCAGACTTGTTTTATAGAATAATTTATTTTATTATTTTTGTAAATTACATTTCGTATTTCTAAGATCCTGTTAATTGTTCCAGCTTTTTGGAAAACTGGAAAAGTAAATCTGTTGCAAATAAAATCCTTCCTCATCTGCTCACCAAACTGACGTTTTATTTGTTGGCCTAACCCACGTAAACCAACCGTTTCATCTGTCGCCCAACTAGGAGGCCAACATCCGTGGGCAGATTTGCAAGTGCAATGCAGAATTTGCAACATACACCAACTACGTCCTCACGGACAACCGCAACGCAGGGAACACCAAGAAATAGCAGTACTGGAGCCCTCCCTAAAGTCACAAGAAGTGGCCATTCCATACGTCAACCGGCGTTCCTGCGGGATTACGAAATCGGCGAACAGTCCACTACATCCAGGCCAGAGTCTGTAGACCCACGAAGACAGCGTTTGTCCATGGATCCTGTCTACCGGCCACCAGGATTTTCTCCGTTAAATACAGGTACAATCAATACATTTTCTAATGTCAGGGCCTCAATGCAATCTACCCTTGGAGTGCAAGCTTCAAATGGTATGCCACCAACACAGCACGACTTGCCTACGAGGGCATCTGAGTTTCCACCGCCATTTTTTCTACAAAATGCACCTGAAAAAATATCAAATGAAGATATTAGTAAAATAGTATCACAAGTAGTATGTTCAATGATAAATATGAATTTAATTAATCAAAGTTCTAGCCATAATGTGCCACAAAATGAAAAAAATTTGGATCTTGATATTAAACAGTTGCCTTGCTTTGAGGATAATAATACTCTTCATCCTTTAGATTTTCTACAGCTAATTGAGAGTGCTATTCCGGTACATACAGTGCCCTATAATAAATTCTGTTCTTTAGTAATAAATTTGTTTAAGGGAATAGCTCGCTTATGGGCTGATGCCTTCCTAGCAACTTATAATACCTATGCAAATTTTAAGGTGGGTTTTTGTGAGCAATTCTGGGGTGCTACGAGGCAGTTACAGGTCAAGTTAAGATTAGAGTCAGGTAGATATTCAGAAGGAATGTTGGTGGACCATTTTAACTTTTATGTGGGTCTAGCAAAGCATTTACAACCACCTTATCCAACAGAACTGTTGATTGCTACTATTTCAAGGCACTTTCCACCTAATATTTCGGTCTTATTGATGGGAGCTGTCACTTTGGGGGAGGCCTTAAGTAGATTAAGACAGGCGGATTATTATTTTAAAGGTTCCCATAATGTATTACCGTCTCAATCGGAGACATTCAAACACATTATTTCAAATTATGCTAAGAAAGAACAGCAGAAAAATTATAGCTTTAATAGTAAAGCACCTTATGATAAAGCAAATGTAAAAAAACATATTTCTAGTATGGAAATTCCAGAAAATAAGGATCTGGAAAACGAATAATTTTCACTAAATCTAGCCCAGTTGGTGAAAATTTCTTAAAAAGGGCCATTTTAAAGACTTTTCCTTTTGAAAATAATGAGCAGGAAGAGGATTTAGAAAGGAACAGTTTTATAAATCGCCCCTTATTAATATCACTGTTTATAATTTTTATTTTCCAGCTTTAGTAGATAGCGGTAGTGAGGTTTCTTGCTTTTCAGATAAAGTTTGGTCACAGTTAGGGGATAGACATAAAAATATTCCTGCATTTTCATGTACTGGGGTCAAAGTTGTTGGTGCTTTTAAAACCAAACACAAGCGTGTTGATAAACAAGTATTGCTAACTTTTTCTATAGGTGGACAAAGCTTTGAACATGAATTTTTACTTATTGATGATTTAAATCATCCCGTAATTCTAGGTATTGATTTTTTACGCATTTGTCATGCTAAATTAGATTTTAAGAATAAATGTTTAATTATATTCAAGGATAAAAAAAAACTAATTATACCTGAAATTACTCCCCATCCTTCTCTGATGAATCCTGAAAGAATATGTGCTCATTTAGTTTCGCAGAAAAAATTTGAAGTTACTGCTCCTTCTGCCTCTCATAATAACGAGTTTGAAAAAACTCTGTCCGGTGTCAGTGAAGATTGTCATTTGGCTGAAAATGAAAAGACTATGTTTAGTCAATTTTTAAGAAAGAATAGGGAAATGTTTTCAGACTCACCTGGACGTATTAAGGTTTTCGAGCATGAAATCAAACTAAAAGATGATTCTGAGTTTTTTATTTGTCCGTACCCGATACCATTCGCCCATAGGAGTGCTGTCGAAGACACAATTTCCAATATGGAAAAGTGGGGAGTCATCGAGAGAGCGAATACACCATATATATCACCTTTAAGTACTGTTGTCAAAAAGGATGGAACAGTGCGAGTATGTTTGGATGCAAGACGGTTGAATGCAAGGATGGTGAAAGATTTTGAGCAGCCTCGGCCTATTAGTGATATTTTACAGGGTATTTCTGGTGCTAGGTTCATGTCAACGCTAGATCTGACTATGGGATACTGGCAGATTCCCTTGAAAGCTGATTCTCGAAAATACACTGGGTTCATGGTAGGAACTCGAACTTATCAATTCAAGGTACTTCCTTTTGGCTTGAGTACGGCTGTGTCGTCATTTACTCGATGCCTGGACTTGGTTTTTGGGTCTGATTATGCTGATTTTTTGGTAAAATATTTGGACGACATTTTAATACTATCTCCCTCATTGGAAGCCCATTTAGAGCATCTACAGATCGTGTTCAACCGATTAAATTCGGTAGGTCTAAAATTAAACATTAAAAAATGTCGTTTTTTTCGACAAGAATTAACTTTTCTTGGTTATGTTCTAAATCAACAAGGAGTTCGTCCAGATCAGGACCGCATTCAGGCCATTGTGGATTATGTAGCCCCCTCGAATAAAAAGGAAGTCCAAACATTTTTGGGGTTAGTTAATTTTAACAGAGGGTTTTGCTCGCATTTAGCTGATGTGTCTGAGCCGCTTCATTGTTTGCTTCGAAGGGGCGTCAAATGGTCATGGGGTGTTAACGAGCAAGAGTCATTTGATGCGATCAAAAGAAAGCTCACCGAAGCGACTTTATTATATTACCCTGATTTTTCCCTACCTTTCCACGTTTCGGTGGATAGCTCCAGCATAGGCCTCGGTGCTGAACTTTTCCAGATCGTTGATGGAGATAAAAAATCGGTGGCTTTGGCTAGTCGTTTATTGCTACCCAGAGAAACACGTTATCATTCAAATGAACAAGAAGTTCTTGCTGCTGTTTGGGCTCTAAAAAAATGGAGGACCTTCCTATTGGGCAAACCGTTTGTTTTGCATACCGATAATCGGTGTTTAACTTATATAAATACTTGTCGGCTGTTGTCTCCAAGAATAAGTCGGTGGGCTTTGTCACTTCAGGAGTATAATTTTGCAATTGAACATGTCCCTGGCTCCCAGAATATAGTGGCTGATGCGTTATCGAGATTTGCTTGTGCTAGGTTGCCATGTCCAAATGATCGTTGTTTTCGTATCTTGAATTTATCCCTTCCTGCAACGTTCCTTGAAGTTTTAAAAAATATTGTAGAACTTCAAAAAGCCGATGATAAATTGAGTTCGATTCGGAATAGTTTAAACCATGATGATTCGGTGCAAAAACGTTTTATCTTGTCTAATAATACCCTTTACGTTCGACATACTGATGACGAACCTTATCGTCTGTGTGTGCCTCGCTCTTTGGTTAGAGATTTCTGTGAAGCCTATCATGAAGCTTTCGGCCATTTTGGGGCGTTTAAAACATGGTGTGCGCTGAGAACAGAAGTATGGTGGGCGAATATGTACCCTGATATTAAAAGAATATTACGCTCATGTGAAGTTTGTCAAAAGACAAAATGTTCCCTCATGCCCAAACCTCCGATTCATCCGATCATTCCCGAGACCAAGGGAGACTTGGTGGCTTTGGACTTGTATGGCCCGCTGATCCGTAGTCGGGGAGGAGCTACTTATCTACTTGTTGTCTTGGACGTTTTTACCAAATTTGTAGCGTTATACCCTTTAAAACGGGCCACTACTAAAGGCATATTGAATCGACTCACTCTGGATTATATACCAAAGGCTGGGAAACCATCTAGAATTTTAAGCGATCATGGGACCCAGTTTACAGCCAAATCTTGGAGGGATACTTTGGAAGCATTGGGAATGAAGGTAGTCTTTTCCTCTATTAGACATGCTCAGGCCAACACGTCCGAGAGAGTGATGCGTGAGTTGGGGCGTCTGTTCCGAGCCTTTTGCTGGGAGAAACATTCTCGTTGGGCTTTTGAGATAAACAAATTTGGAAATATTTTGAATAACGTGGTACACGAGTCCACGGGTTTTACACCAAATGAGTTGCACTTTGGAGAGGAGAAACCGCGGTTGTTACCTTCTCAGCTTCGGGTCTCCGGGATCAAGGCTATCCCCGTTGAGCCTAAATTAGTTTTAGCTAGAGAGACCCTTATGAGCAAAGCGTCTCGTAGAGCCGCCAAATATCCTGATCGGCCCTATCCTTCCTATAAAGAAGGTGACTTGGTTCTTCTTCGTGCTAACAGTATCTCTGCCGCTCTTAAGGCCGAGACGCAAAAGTTCCCCCTACTTTTTGAGGGACCCTTTATCATTAAAAAACAAATAAGTTACGCCACTTATATCTTGTCCACGCTGGATGGAAAAAAGGAAAGAGGGTCTTTTCACGCCAACTTATTGAAACCATTTTATGTAAAGGAAAATGGGTAGTTCTTCAACGTTAGTTGATTATATTAGTGTTTTATTTTTTTTTCTTATATTGTTTATTGGTTCTATAATGGTAATATTTTACCAAGGTGTTTTCTCATTAACTCTTTTGTGTTTCTAATTAATTTAGTTTTCCATCGAGTAGTATTAAATTTTTTACTGTATGGAAACCTGAGGGGGGCAGATGAAGCGGAATTTCTGACCGTTCTACTCTAGGCATTAAATGTTTTACAATTAATATGCGTTCGGAACTTCTTATGCGAATATGTCGATAAATCCTGAATACCTACCTGGTTTTAATTATATTATTGCTTTTATTACCTATTAGTACCCTCTGGAGAGTTTTACCAGTACTAGTAGCAATATCGAGCAGGACCCTTATTGGGTTATCTTACATTCCGCCCAACGGGTGTTTCACTCATGCAATAGGTGTACAAATCTCATACATTCGTGTTGCAGTCCCGCATACAGTCGATACAGTCTCATGCAGTCAAATGCAATGCATGCATTCGTAATACAGTCTTTAGGAATTCCTTGCAGTCCCATGCAGTTATTGGTGCAGTCACACGCAGTAGCGTACATTCCATGTACATTCACGAGAAATCGTATGCAGTCGCGGGAAGTCGAGCGTGCAATCTTGTTCAATCTAGTGACAAGACTCTACGTAGAAAGCCACACAAATGAACCAAACGCACTATTCCCGTAACTTTAATTTTCAATTTTGTGTTCTTTATTTTTACATTATTTGTTGTAAGTTTGATGTGGCAGGAGCTAAAATTTAATGTGTATGGCTGTATCAAGGGAGGGCGAGAATTTAAAAGAGTATGGTTAATTTCCCGAATGGCCCTCCGCTCGCTTCGAGGCACAACCAAACCAAACTAACCTATACTAGCCCAAATTTAAAAAAAAGACACAAACATAACCTTAAAAAAATAAATGAAACAAGTCTCGTCACCGACGGGAATCGAACCCGGGCTGCGGGCCGCGCCGTATCACAAGCACAGGATCTGACCACTGCACTAAAAACCTGCTGAAGGCAATTCACTGGACCGTAGAGACACGAGTAAATAAAAGAGTTACGGAAATAGTGCGTGCGCGCGCTTAGGTTCATTTGTGTAGCTTGCTACGCAGACGTTACTAATTTTGTCAGATATTGCTTATAAAGCGGCATCATTTGGTTTTCTTTTGGTTACTTAGTAACTTTAAGGCGATTTTGTGAGGTTGTGTTTTGGTTGACACAGATGAATATAATATAAAAGCCGGAAAAAGATATATAATAAATTTTTTATTTTTTTAGAATTTGTGCTTAGACATAATTTTGATTGGATGGTTAATGATTTTTTGTTGTACCAATTATCCCATTATAGCCAAGAGCTCATAACGAATTTTCGGTGTTTGGTTTATTCTACAATTCGCACGGTGACCGTGATAACTTTACGATAAATAAATTGGGAACTGAAGCTCTCGTGGTCTTTCTTTGTACAGGGTATCCGGATTTCGTTGTACTTGCGGGGTAGCTCCATTAATTTTAAAGTTAGCAGGGTACGGTTTTCTCAACACGTTGCTGCTTTTTTGTGAAACGAAAGATACGGCAAACAGATTTTTATAGCCACCATCGTTTTTTAGATACAGGGTTCTCCCTGAATTTGCACTTTTGGGGCATACCTCGTATTTTGAGAACGGTTAATTATATTGCAAAGACAAAAACTGTATCTTATAAATATTTTAACGTACAATCAGTTTTTTCATAAAATTCATAATGCTCGATATACAGGGTGGGCCAACGAAAACTTTACACCCCGATTTTTCTTCTTTAAAATGAAAATTTGAAAAACCATTCGATTTCTGATTCGTGCCTTCTTTTCAACCTTGTCACTTCAGCCTCCTGAGGGTGATGGAGCTTCACTCCTAAAATTTGAAATGGGTTAAAAAAGGAGTCGAGTGGTATCTCATTTTGAAGGTATTTTGAACCTTATTGCAACTTCCGAATTTGACGTCTCTACGCTCATACCCGTTCATGTGAGACCTTATCAAAATAAAGAAAAAGTATTTATTTCTTAATTAATTATTACTTAACTAATGAGAGCAGTGACTACAAAGTTAGTAGATGTAATCAGTGTCAACTGACCTTCGAAATTTGGTATTGCTGAATCTCCAGTACCATATTAAAAACTCACCCCAATTACAATGATTGAGTAATACTTTATTTCGAAGGCCCTTTGACCCTCATTACATCTACCAACTTTGTAGAAATAGTTGCTAGCTCTTATAGTTAGGTAATTAATTATTAATGAAGAAGTAACACTTTTCCAAAATGTTGACTAGATGTCACATGAACAGAAATAAGAGTAGAGACGTCAAACTCGGCAGTTGTAATAATGGTCAAAAGATTTTTAAAATGAGGTATCAGACGAGCGAAAGGACATCCACACCACAGTTCCGTTATGGAGCTTAATTAAACCAATAGAAATACACAAAAGTGACAGAATTTATGAAATTTGAAAAATGTAAAAACAAAGCGAGTAACTTTTTCTGCTAAATTAGAACTGATTTTAGGCATGCCTTGGGTTAGCTTGGGATAATTTTAGTTGGTTGAGCACCGGAAGGGATATGCGATTTCTCTTACTCCGCCCATTAACTGTGGTGTGGATGTACTATTGCATCAGACGACTCCCTTTTCCATTTAAAATTTTAGAGGAACTCATCACCCCTAGGGGTTGAAGTGACAAGGTTGAAAATATTCACAAGTGTTCCCATAGAATCAGAAATCGACGGTTCCGAGCGTTCCAAATTTTCATTTTAAAGCCGGAAAACCGAGGTGTAAAGTTTTCATTAGCGCACCCTGTATAGACTAAATTTTGGTTTTCTTAAATCGGAGACTCTCTATATTTTTTCCTCGTTGTATACAGTAATGATTATATGAGTATAATATTCGATAATATTTAGAATTCGGTTCCCAATTTATCTATCCTTAATCGTTGGAGTACTACCACCGTGCAAAATTGCCCATGAAATCAAACACTATAAATGCGTTATAAGCTCTCCGACTATCAGAAATATTAGCGATATGCACAAAAATGGAACACTCTACAGTCCACTGCTTTTTCGAATATTTATTTACATTCTAATGCAGTCCCATGCCACGGTATAAATAAGTATATACGGTAGGTTCACTCGAGACAAATTTCCAATTTCGCCGACAGTTTTTACCTTCGAAGCCAATCCGGATCAATCTCGTTCGCGGCCAGTTGTGGCTACACTACGAGGGAGAATTTACGGTCAGTGTGCAAACGCCTTGATATTCTGTACTGTTGGGTCGCGTTGAATTAAATAATTATTAAGATCGCTACTATGGCGTTTGTTGTGCGGATAATTATTGTATTACAAAAGTGGGTGACGGATTTTCATTTTTTAGATGCCCCAAAGACCCTATCAGTTAAGATTTATAATAATTTTTTAATAATATGCAGTTTTTCAATTACACGTATAATCGGTTTAACAAATATGTCTTTATTAAAATTTTGTTATTTACCTAAATATGGATAAAGACAATAGTGCGAAAAGAAAACAAGTACGGCAAAAATAAAATGCCCGTCACCACTAGCGTGAGCAAAAATCCGTTTATATTTTAATAATTGCGAATTTTTCACATGACCTTTTGTGTTTTTAAAGCAACTCTTATATTTTAACATTGAAAATGTTTCTATTATCCTAGTAGGTATAGGCCGAGAATAACAACCGCAGAGAAGCGACAAAATAAATCCCGCCCAAAAATTTGGAGTGGGAGGTAAACCGGCCAACTGTCATCTCCACGTGCTTGTCAGTTTAGTTTAGTCCGAGATTTGTTTAGTACAGTCGTCGACGACAAAATTTTTCCGTGAACGCGTTGCCTTTGGTTTATTATTGAAGTGACTTCTTAAACGAGGGTAAAGTCAGAAAAAATAAAACGCTTATCAAATTGAAACGCTTTTCAAAGTGAAACGCCCCTTTAATTAATCATGTTTTAGTATAGCTAGAGGGCTGAAATTTTTAGGACATGTAGCCGGGGTAAAATGACGGTCCTGGATGAAAACTGGACCCCGTACACCCCCCCCCCCCCTCCCCCGTTCGGCCAGGAGAGGGGTGAGAAGAAAGAAACTAAAATAATTCATTTCGGTAGAACGGGAAGAGCTATGGGGTCGAAATTTTTATGGTAAGTGCGCCTCATGGGGGGGCTACCTTTGACCTTATGGGGGGAGGGGCTCTAAGTTAAGGGGGAATTTTGGCGATCTCTGCAACGGAGCCTCGGATCGAAAATATGGGAATTATACCCCACCTCCCAGGATATTAAAATTGATTATAACGTATCGGAACCGGTTCAACAAATGACTAAAATAAGTTGAGACTAAGTGAAACTAACCGAAAGTTGATTCGACGACTAACCCAAACCACGGTAGAATTAATGAACGGTAGCGTCAAATGCATAAAAATCTCGAATTTGCCGCCTGAGGTAAGAGCGGTTCAATCCAGTTTTCTCATAGACTTGCAGAAACTTTGGGGACTTTTAGCACAAACGTATTATACGAGGGCGAGGGAGATATTATTTAGGGACTGTTGTTGCGTTTTCTATAACCATGGTTGGATTTTGTGCAGTGGACAACTGTTTCAGTAAAAGTGATGGTGAAAAATAATTTTTTAGATTCCCAAAAGATCCTTTCAGGTATGAGTAAATATTATCTAGAATTAAAATACCCACCTACTTGCTTTTTTGAAAAGGGATGAGATAAAAATTAGGCATGAAAATATTATTCATAAAATTGGACACTCCATACATTCATTAATCAATCATGTTCTCTTTTTAAACCATTTGGTTTTGTATTAATTATAAAATGTAAGATTAAACTTATAGTTCCCATTCATAGCATAGGGGTGGAACCAATAAAAACGAAAATATTTTATATCTAAATAAACCAAAACATTGCAATTACAAAGGGAAAAACACCATCATCATTTTTCCAAATTTCAATTACGGGTGTTAAGGGAGTAGTGACCATAAAGGGGTCGTTTATTTTTATAGAAGGGATTGTAGCTCAGGTTATAAAACTATTATGGGCCTGAAAATTGGTAGTTTAGGTATCTAAGTCTAAGACACTGCGTGGCGTGACCGTCAAAACCAATAGGATTGATTCCGGCCTATAAAGAACCGTTTTTTTTATAGTAAAAAAATAGTATATTAAGATATTTGTTTTAAAATACCATATTTTATCGTACTAGCACGAAATTAGGAAACGACCCGCTTGCGTGGAGTTTCCTAACGTGCGACGTGCGAGTGCGCTAAATGTCTTTTAAAACGTGTATTTTATACTATTTTTTCTATTTCGAAGGTTTTTTAATGAAAACTATTAATTTAATCTAGTCCCGATCAACAGTTGGGCGGCCATATTGTCATTTTTGACGTCTTTATTACTAGAAATCCTATTGAAAGCGGTGTCGAAATTTTTGCTAGTGGGCCTTGACATTGAACAATTTTGTTAATATCCTAGCAACCAGTCAACAAAAGCCGTATCGAAAAGAAGTTCTTTTCGACACGCATTTGCGTATCAAAATGGAATCATTTTGAACGCAAAATAAAAATAGTATATTGTGCAACAAGTGCTGAAAATAAGACTTTTCACACCAATGAGACAGTTTGGTGAAACGAGCCGTAGACGAGTGTCATAAAGTCTTTTCGGCACGTGTAGCACACTATACTTTTTCTACCACTGCTACATACAGGGTCTGGGTGCCCCACTGGGAGTGTGGTAGAAAATTACATGTTACCTATATGGGAAACTTTTTTATTATTGATTTATCAGAAAATTTTATTCCTAGCGAAAGAAACTACGTGAGTACGAGATTCTCGCTAAACTATAACTAGGGGCACAGTCCTAAAATGGGGTCACCGGTGTGGGGTCTCTATTTTCTAAATATTTTGAAAAAGAGGCTCTGGGGACGAAGCCCTAAAATGAGGCCCCAGGGGAGCGAAACCCTAGAATGGGGCCTATGGCACGGGAGTCCCATTTTTACAGATTTTGGAATGGAGCCCCGGGGGTGAAGCCCTAAAATTGGGCCCCAAGCCTTAAAAGGGGGCCCCTGGTATGAGAGTTCCATTTTCTACAGTTTTGCAAAAAGGGGCTCCTGGGGGGGGTTGAAGCCCTAAAATTGGGCCCCCTTTTTTAGAGATCTGAGGGCGAAGCTCTAAATCGGAGACGAAGCCCTTTAATCTAAATGCCCGAATAAGCGTGTGAAAAGTATACTTTGCATACGCCGTGTGCAAAGTATACTTTTCACACGATGTTTGAAATGTCCAGTTTTCAAGAGCAGTTGTTAGTGCGTTTTTGTCTACTTTCAGGGCAGTCGTAGAAAAAAGTTATTAAACAAACTTTGCGTATATTATGTTTTGTGTTACTAAATACCTTAGAGTTATATTAGTTTGGGTTTGTACTAAATTTGTCTTCAAATTCGAAGAAATTAATATTTTTGTAGTATAAGCTACATTACACAAAACTTGTTATTAAATGCATTGTTTATTGTTTTATTATCATTTGAACTTTCACACATTCTTAAGAACCTGTCGTGAAGCATCTATAATCTAAATATTATTTCTAAATATATTAAAATTAGAGTGTGGAATGAAATTATAAAATAATTAAATTGTAAATGACTTATTAGTAGAAACATTAGATAAAATAAAATAATAAAGATACATTTATTTACTTTTTGTATGTACCACAAATTAGATCGCATTCTAACAGACACTGTGGTACAAGAGCATGTTTGCCAGATTTCCTTATTAATCAGTGAATTTAACTTTCAAGTAGGTATATTTTGTTTGTAAATAGCACTTACTATTTTAAATTTATTGAACCATGTTACATTTGTTATTCTATAAATACCTAATTTAAATCTACGTTAGCTAACAAAAAAAAACATACGTAATTACCTACTTTAGAATTTTAAATATTGTCATCAAGCATGCGAAGAATTTCTATAAATAAAAGTGGCAATGCCGCGTGGCTGCCTCCTCTACTTCGGCTATGTCTCGTCTACTTTCGGCCAATTCCGGCCGGATAACAACATAGCGTATTAGTCGTAGTAAAACGGCATGTTTTGAATCTATTACTATCGTGTGGTATTCTTTAGTGCTTTGTAAAACTTTTTGAGGCAAATCAGTGTTTAATACTTTATCATGGTTCATCATTGTAGAGTTTGCAAGAAAACAAGTCGGAATTTTCCAAAACTTTTGTTTCATCGGTGAGTATTAAATGTCATTTTATTGCCGTCCCTCGAGGACCATACAAAGCAATAAAATAATGCATGTGTTTCTAGTTCAAGTACAAGTAGATGACAATTAGCTTCTAATAACACTTTACAAGTTTATTATATCTGCTAATCAAAAATGAAACTAATCTAGCATAATTGATATTTTCGTCCACACAAGTCCTACCGCCTGACGAGTCCAGTCCAGTCGCTTGTGCGCGAATTATAAACACACTTCTGAAAACTGAATGGTATATTTGCTTATAAATACTTTTAAAACCTTGCCATCTACTTTTACTGGACTGGTTTGAGGACCAATATATATGAAGATGTCCCGTTAAATTGCCATGGAACCGAATTAATAAAATTAGTGTTAACAAATTATCTTAGAATCAGGATACATTAAGAAACTTAAAAAGCTTGAATCTTCTCAGAAACCAAGAGTTAGAAGTTTACTTACAAAAGCTGTCTTATTTAGAAATGAATACACTTTTGTATACTTATTAGTTATTCAACTAGATTGTTTAAATAAGCGTTGTATACTTAAAATGAAATTTCAGGACTTAAAACCTTGTCAAAAATGTTCCAAAATAATTTTACCTAGTATTTTCTTAATCTCTATCTTTGCTTTTATTATCTTGCTGTGTTTATAATATTTTTAATTAAAGAAATGCATTTTTAAGATTAATATTAAAGATTATCATAATTAAAAAATAAATAAATAAAGAAAGGTGCAGATATGAAGGCCTAAAAAATTACCCTCCACTTGTAGATAGGAAAATATATTAATATATAATTAGCTATAATATTACTGTAATATTTTTAACCTGTTCCGATTCGTTTTAGCCCGTTTTGATGCATTTGGTTATTTTTAGTAATTTTCGGTTAGTCGTTCAAACAACTTTCGGTTAGTTTCAGTTGGTTCAAATTTATTTTAGCCATTTGAACCGACTCCAATACGTTATAATCAAATTTAAGATTTTTGGTTAGTCCCCAAAATTCGGTTCGTTTTGGTTGGTTTTAACTTACTTTAATTTTTGTAACCTATTCCGGTACGTTTTAGCCCGTTTTGGTGCTTTTTGTTAGTCATTTAAACCGGTTCCGGTACCTTATATGCAATTTTAATGTTTTTGGTTAGTTTTGGTTAGTCGCCAAAATTGGGTTAATTTGGATTAGTTTTAACTTACTTTAACATTTTTTATCTGTTCTGATGTCTTTTAGCCCGTTTGGTGCATTTATTCACTTTTGGTTAGTCATTCAATCAACTTTCGATTACTTTCAGTTAGTTCCAATTTAGTTTAGTAATTTGGACTGGTTCCGACACGTTATTATAACCAATTTAAATGCGAGTTTAAAAGTTTTTGGTTAATTTTAGTTAGTCGCCAAAAATCGGTAAATTTGGGTTAGTTTCAACTTAGTTTAATATTTTTAATCTGTTCCGATACGTTTTAGCACTTTTGGGCGCTTTTAGTTAGTGTTGGTTAGTCGTTCAATCAACTTTCGTTAAAGTTAAATTAGTTTCAATATAGTTTAGTCATTTGAAGCGGTACGTTATAAACAATTTTAATGTTTTTGGTTAGTTTTGGTTAGTTGCTAAAATTCGGTTAATTTGTATCAGTTTTAGCTTACTTTAACATTTTAAATCTATTCTAATACGTTTTAGCCCGTTTTTGGTGTTTTAGTTAGTTTTGGTTAGTCATTCTATCAACTTTCGGTTAGTCTCAGTTAGTTCCAATTTATTTTAGAACCGATTCCGGTACGTTATTATAACCAATATGAATGTCTTTGTTTCATTTTAGCTAGTCGCCAATATTCGGTTATTTTGTGTTAGTTTCAACTTACTTCCTTCCATATATTTAATTTGTTCCTATACGTTTTAGCCCGTTTTTGGTTTTTTGTTACTTTTGGTTAGTCATTCAAACAACTTTCGGTTATTTTCAGTTAGTTCCAATTTATTTTAGTCATTTAAACCGGTTTCCATACGTTCCATACTCCATACGTCAATTCTGTGGCTGCGCGTGCCAGAGTTTTGGTGTTCGAAATTGTCGATACCTTTTTTCATACCAGTTTGGATACCCAACCAGTCTGAACAAAAAAAAAATGGAAGTATGGTGAGTTCCATAGACTTTTAATCTTTTATAATTTAATATCCCTCAAAAATATTAATAAAGACTTTTCAATACATTTAAATAGCATTCCTACCTACTCAAGACAATCAAATTTAAATTATGTGCTAAAAAATTCGTTTCCAAAATTGAAAATTTTCGGTCTCTATTTCCCAATATTTCAATATCCAGATTTAATTTAAGAATCGAACTCTATAAACGACCCACAAATTCCCATTTTTAGATTTGCGTAATCAATTTAGATTTGAATTTTGGTGAAAGAAAAAAATTACGAAAAATTAAAATGCTACGCCTATGTTTGTTTACCCACTAGCCACTTTCTGTACCACAGTTTCATTGATAAATACGCACATCACAGTCTGTGGTATACGATGCAGTTTTCTAGAAAATTATGAATGACAGACTTTGTCTTTTTAAGTAAGTAGTCTTAGGTAGAAACTGACTCCATGCGACCATAAAATTTAACGAAATGCACGTCCCCTCGTATAGGACGTGATCCAACGACGGCAAAGTCAGGCAAGCAGGTGCCTGCCGGTGCTGTTTGATCTCAATACTTCAAGGGATTTGAGCTCACTGACGTTACTGTTCCTTGCTTATACTGTGCCCAAACTAATCAAATCTATTGAAATTGATTATAACTTATCGGAACCGGTTCAAATGATTAAAATAAGTTGAGACTAAGTGAAACTAACCGAAAGTTGAATCGACGACTAACCTAAACTAACCAAATCTATTAAAATTGATTTTAACGTATCGGAGCCGCTTCAAATGACTAAAATAAGTTGAGAATAAGTGAAACTAACAGAAAGTTGATTGGACTACTAACCCAAACTAACCAAATCTATCAAAATTGATTATAACGTATCGGAACCGGTTCAAATGACTAAAATAAGTTGAGACTAAGTGAAACTAACCGAGAGTTGATTGGACGACTAACCCAAACTAACCAAATCTATTAAAATTGATTAGCGAAGCGCAAGCCTTTCTTCACGCAAGCCTAGGCGAAACTATTTCG
>JAEQML010069390.1:0-17518 GCA_016904865.1 Pissodes strobi | reverse complement strand
TCAAACAAGCGACCCTTGGTAGTCATTAGTGGTATCGAAAAAGGCTACAAGGATGAGGAAATAAAGGATATGATGGTCAATGAAAACGCAAAAACACGAGAGATTTGTAATAGGAAAGCTCTTGATCCATCACATATAAGGATTATGTTTAGGAAAACGTGCAGAAATGAGGCAAAAGGAAACATCATATTGCAAACGAGCCTTGAGATATTCAAGGAGATCGTTAAGAATGGTAAAATTATAACGGATCTAATTCACGTTGGTCAGAAGAGTGCTTGGAGGCGACTTTATGCTACAAGTGTTGTAAATACGGACATACAACAAAGTACTGTCAAGACCCGTGTATTTGTTACAAGTGTGGTGGAGGACACGATGGTGAGCAATGCCAAAGAGAAATCGATCTAGACTGCATTAACTGCAAAAGGATGGACTTTGTACAACGTAGGCACTCGGCTAGGGGCCCAAGCGCCCGGTATATCAGCGAAAGTGTAGGCGAGCCAGGACCGTTATAAATTACAATGGCTGATAAGGGATTTAAGATAATACCGGTGAATCTTGGACGGGGAAGGGAAGCCACGGAGCTACTATTTAGTAAAGTAAAGAGGGAGAACTTGGACATAGCAATAATCACTGAGCCATATGGCAGGATAAGGGGACTAGATGGATATATCACATATGGTGGAAGAAATTCAAGGGGAACTGCAAAGGGGAATGAGCAGCGAAAACTATGTCACAGTCAAACTGAGGGATACTAGCGGGAAACATATCTATATAGTTGAATTGTATGATGAACCAGGAGGGGACGTTTACATTCGCTTTGAGGAAATCTGTGGAAATATAGAAAGCAAGACAACATTCATAATGGCTGGGGACTTTAATGCGAAGAACTCGGTCTGGGGAGGAGACATAACTGATCTGAGAGGAGTGCTATTACTAAAGTGGGTAATTAATAAGGGAGTGATTGTAAACAATGTACTTAGGAAACCCACTTATAGCTCGATACGAGGACAGAACTTTATCCACCTCACCCTGAGTCGGAACGTAAACATAACAAATTGACAAATTTTAGAAGAAGAAACCCTTAGCGACCTCGTATACTTACATTACATTTGAGGTATTGTGTGTAAGTGTCAAATCCATAAATATAGAATCCAGGAAGACAAGGATAGATATCTGTTAGAGAGGAAGAAGTACAAAGATGTCATCAGAACAAAAAAAAGTAGCACATACAAATCACCAGCTAAATACAATGACGTGGAGCTGGATGAATAAAAATTCAAAGGAGGGCATACTACTCAGTCAATTCTACATGAAGGAAAAGAACTCCATGGGAAGGAAAAGAATGACTATTTAACCGACATGTACCATCCAAGTACCACAGAGCAGCAGGGTGCGCAACTACAGGAAGCCGATAAGTTGATAAATGGATTGAAAACAGGGCAAAACCATATCACTGACTGGGAAATAGATGGCGTTATAAGAGTACTCCTTTCTCCTCATTATCCCATATTTGGTGCCATTCGGTTATATCCATTTTCTTCCTCAGCCTCAAGTACATATTCATCCTCCAGGGTCCCTTGCTCTATATCGATTCGCAATTGTTCTCTGGCGAGGTTGTGTGCCTTTCTGGCTTCCTTACAGTTTCCCCTGAAAGATTCCCATTAAAATATCACCTTTATATTTTGATTTGCCAATTTGTCGACAGAGGCCTGTATTTCCACAGGGGTTCTTTTGTTGGTATCGTAGTTGTATACCTCCTCTATAGCCTGCTTATTGTCATTAATTATGGTAATGGTCGTCCCTTGGTTTATGTTCTCTTCTGTTATGTATTGTTCCGTTACCCTAAGGCCAAAGAGCAATTCACACAGTTCCGAGCGTATAATGCTTTTGTCTATATGTTTACTGCAAGCTTTGGTGCCTCATGTTCCCCTTTGTTTAAGTACCACAACGAGATGACTCATTTCCTCCTTCACTGCGGCAACAGTCCAGACTACCAGGTCTTTTTTGCTGCAACCATACTGGGAAATATGTTTTTAAATGTTGCCTCCTCATTTCATACGCTACGCTTCCAGCCATATGGGCGGTGTTCCATTGAGTACCTGCAATGCAGCCGTTGACGCGGTTGAGTAAGCTCGGCTCATCCCAACCAGCATCAGCCGCTGCACCGCATCCGGCTGTCGTTTGACTCTGACGTCACCAGCTTTCTCTCCCCATATTTCCGCTCCCTATAATATAGCTGGCTTCAAAACTCTATCCCAAATCACTCTCGTCACCTCCCCGATCTTAATGCCTTTTCTTATCATGATATTCCGAATTGCCATGGTGGTGCTTTACGTGTTCTAGATACAAACCCTGTCTATCTAGTACTATTCCTAAGTATCGGATTTTATCACTAAGTTGCGTCTTCTGTTGCTCATAAGCTAACCATGGTCCCCTGGTCATTCCCGCGTGGGGTATGAATAGTACCTCTGTTTTTGTTCTGTTGTACGTTAATTTAGTACGCCCCTCCCAGGCAGTCAGTACTTGCCATTTTCGCTCTAAGTCTTTCCCTGGTTGTCCTCTACGTATTATCACCTGGTTATCAGCGTATGCCTGATAGACCAGCCTTTCACATTCATTCAGTTCCTGTTACATATCCCATTCCGCTTCCAACCTATCCATACATTCGAACTACTCTTCCATTAGGATTAACCGCAAGGTTGGTCCGAGACTAGATCCCTGCGGACAACCCTTATGTATTTTTTCGTTACTTCCCCACTCACTACAGGTCTATTCCGTAGAAAGTTGGAACACAGCTAGCTTTATTGTTCCCAAGTCAAGACCCTTGCTTCTCATTCGTTGTATTATGATTGGTCCCCAGACGGAATTAAATGCGCTTTTTAAATTTAGAGCCATTTTCTTGCTATTCTTCCAGCATGTATATTCTGGGTAAGCCTTTCTACCGCTTCTACTGTGCCTAAACCCGAATTGCTATTGTGATATCATGCGTCTCTTTTTCATCTCCACTTGAAGCCTCCTATTGACTAGTTTATCAAGGACCTTCCCCATCAAATGTTGAAGGCTGATTGGCCTGAGCCCGCCGTCCCCCTTCGGGATCCACACTATCCACGCAGTTTTCTAATTTTGTGGGAAAATTCCCCGCTTACCATAATCCTTTATAATTGTACTGATTATATCACTACAGGTTTTCCACACTAATTGCAGATATCTGACTGAAATTCCGTCCTTCCCCTTAGCTTTTTTCTCGACAAGTCCTCGTATAACGCCATCTATTTCCCAGTCTATGATATTTACTTGATGTGTCATCCATTTATTAGATCATCGATTTCCAGCAGTTGCGCGCCCTCCTGCTCTATAGTCCTTAGATAATACATATCAATTAGATGGTCATCCTTGTCCTTACCTTGGAGTTCTTTTCCCTCATGAAAAATTGGCTTATTGGTATGCCCTCTCTTCCAGTTTTTATTCCATATCTTCACAATCTATCCCACGGGCTTTCCTCAGTCATGTTATTTAGTTGGTAATTTGTATGTACCACCTTTTTTGCTCTAATGAGATCTTTGTATTTTTCCTCTCTACCATATACCTCTCCTTGTCTTCCTGGATTCTATATTTGTTGATTTGACAGTTCCTTTTCAATCTTTGCATATTTCTCTTCCGCAATTGCAGTTCCTCATCCCACCAGTCCACCCCTTCCACTATTTTTATTTTAATCTTTTTAACCCTGCTTTCCCGTATACATTGGATCTTAGTCATAGTTTTCTCTATTCTAGCTTCAAATTGAACATCCCTTGCATCTAGTATGGATCTCAGGTCAATGGTTTTCACCTCAAAAGCAATTGAAGCAGTGGCTGCGTCCGAGAAGTGTTATATCCATCTTACCTGCCTTTTCTTTTTTTGTAGCTGCTAATACCTCGTATTAGCAGCTACCAAAAAGGTTTCTTCCTCAAAAATTTTCCAATTTGTTACATTTATGTTCCTACTCAGAGTAAGATCAGCTTCCCGCTGGGATCCCTTAGTTTAACTATAACATAGTTGTCACTGTTCATTCCCATTTGTTGTTCTCCTTGAATCCCTATCCTTAGGACAATTAGGGCCATTGAATTCTCTCCACCATATGTGATATAGCCATCTAGTCCCCTTATCCTATCATACGGCTCAGTTATTATTGCTATATCCAAGTTTTCTCTCTTTAGTTTACTGAATAGTAGCTCCGTGGCTTCTCTTCCCCGTCCATATACCGGGCAGTTTAGTTGTAACAGATACACGGGTCTTGGCAAGTCTTTGTTGTATGTCCATATTTGCAACACTTGTAACATATGGTCGTTTCCAAGTATTCTTCTGCCCATCGGTTCGTTAGATCCATTATTATTCTACCCTTCTTAACGATCTCTTTGAATATCTCGATGACAGTTTGTAATATAATGTTTTCTTTTGCCTCGTTTCTGTAGGTTTTCCTAAACATAATCCTTATGTCTGATGGATTGATGGCTTTTCTATTACAGATCTCCGGTATTTTTGCATTTTCATTGACAATCATATTTTGGATTTCCCTAATCCTTATAGCCCTTTTCGACTCCGCTAATCACTACGAAGGGCCGCTTGTTAGATTCGTCTTGTGTTCCTTGTATCCCAGCTTCTCCTAATTTCTGTGTAACCATGTCCTTTTGTTCAACGCTTGTACATTTCAGGATCGTGTTCCTACTCTTGAGTTTTATTACCCTATTCAGTCCACCAACTTCCTCTCGGCTGATCACCCTTTTAACCTCTGCTATAACATCTTGGTTATCCTCCTGCGCTTTGGTCTTTTCCTGTCTGTCCATGTTGTTTGCTACCTGCGCATATGTATACTTACTTCTGGTGGGCCAGGACCCTTCTACGAGTGTGTATCCCTCCATGTCCATGCCTGTGTCTGTTGCTTCCTGCTGGTCATGGCTATCCCGGTCGTAGTATTGTTGGTCCTTATTTAGTGTATGGTGCATCCGCTCCTTGTAGTTTCCTCCTGCCTCTAGGTTGCCATCTTATTTTTCCATTTGTGGATTATTCATTCCTATGTCCTCTGACATTTTCCCCATTATCCTAGTTAATTGCTCTCTGTCCTTTCGTTTCTCTTCCACTCTACCCAATTTCTCCTGCAAGTAACAGACTTTCTCTATGTCAGACCTTATTTCCATTTCAAATTTACTGGTATATTTTACTCAACCGATCGCCACTTTCATTATTGAAGACACACTCTTGTTTACCGTATCCCTTTCACCCTGTTAACCCGTATCTTTGTTCCCGAGAACCGTGAGGTTGCAGACTCTATGTCTCCAAGGAGTGCTGATAATTGTTGGATAGCTCCATTATTCCCATCTCCCCATGATTTTACTCTGTCCCCTTCATGCACTTGTGCTTGTACTACTTCCTCCTTATGTCCTTCCGACTCTTCTGCATCTATTCCGGATACAATGGATTCGATTTCAATAAATGCCATTTTGATTGCTATTAGACAATCGAAATAATAATTCATTTGAGATGATAAAGGTTAAAACGCCATAAGCCATAATAACCCCAAAACCCAAAACTTTGTAGATTTAATTAAGATGGCTGTAATTTGCCATTGTTTTTTTGACAGTGTTGCCCGATCGGATATTTTTTCCATTTTGCCGAGTCAGTTTAAATTCTGTTTTCGCATAATATAAAAATTATTATCACGATTGCCTCTATGAAAATCTAAATTGCCAAGTAATAAAGATCGTCGTCAATTTTTCAATAAAGTTTCGGTCGAGGTCTAATTCGGACAATTGTTAGAATTAAGGAGCGGAAAAACGTTCGTCGCGGATAAATAATTGGATAATAACTATAATTTTACTTTATCGGAAACGTATACGTGATGTATAAATAGAAAAATTATTGTGTCTTCGGCCTGCTTGGGCTTGAAGGCACAACTAAAATATACTCATTGGGAAATTAAGCATTTGTATTCATTTCATCTTAAACTACCTACCTAGAAACTAATCCTGATTAATTTAATAATTTGAGCATCGTTTCGGGAATAAAAAAGACAAGCAAGCGTCCCATAAAACGAAAAAATGTTCAAATGCACTGATTTCAATACAATCCACAATAACCAATAATAAAACTTTAAAAATAAGGATGTGTCTTCCTTTGCCCTTCTTTCTTGAGCATCAAGCAGGCTCACTTTATTTATAGCATTTTCCATTGGTCTGTATTTTTTGTTTTTGCATTACTTCCACACTTCCTCTACTCAATCTTTTTAATGTCATGTAATAGTTAAGGATGACAATAGTCTGGTGCAGTGCGTTCCAATGGAATATGCTATTAGTCAATAACATACGACATACGTGGAAATTTGGTTTTAGTTTTTCCACGTGAATCGTTGAGATATTATATTATTATAGAATATAATCTAGTTAAGCTGAAAACTAATCCGGCCACCTCTATAGTGAACTAAACCAAAATTCCGAAAATTCTACATGTTTTGCAAACCTCCAAAATCCTCCTCGGATGTTGTGATTTATATCTTAAAATTTGAATATGTACTGAGTGAATCAAGTTATTATCATTGATGTTAATATCGAAAGATTTTCGTTAGGTTTTTCTATAAATTTAATTCCTATAATAAGAGCATGAGTGACGCTGACTTCTTTCTAGTATTTTGGTTTATGCTTCTAGTCTAAACTAGTGCCCCTAAGATTTCAAGAGGCCTCGCCCTATACTCTTATTGGTCAGCGCATGTAGGCTTTCCGTTTTCCGGTGGCGTCCTTCCTTAAATTTCACATATCTATTTGGGTTTCGTTTAGACCAATTTTCATTACTTAATTAGGAATTGTTGTTGTTAATTTCATTCCGTAAAAAGCCTTGCGCGCGCAAAAATGAAGTACGTATCTGTTTATTGTTTATTGGGTTAGTACAGAATCCATCTTTTTCACATTATGAATACAAGTGCTTCATTGTTGCGCAGGTCTGAAGGTCGAAAATTTGCTGTAGATAGACGCGAGTAATTTTAGTGGCCTATTATTGCGATGTCGGGGTGTGATGGGCGATAAGTGTTAGCGATTTTGCAAAGCAACATAAATTGCACTAAAAGAGGTATGACATAGGTAAAGTAATTTAAGTAATTTAAAAAAAATTTGAAAAATAAAGACATTTTAAAGGAACGTAGAGGCATAGCCCAATCGGCTGTGGTAGAGGTCTTGGTTCTTTTTCTTACTAACGCAAAGTGATGGCCCTTTTACACAAGGCAATAACTGGAGGAATATATTCCGTATTTTGCGCATGTGTTCACATTAACTACATAACCTTACTTTAATTTTGGATGTCTTTACAATGCAGCGATTTGCATTCAGGAGCCCTAGTGGTTTAGTGGTAAAGGCACTGCGCTTGTGATGCAGGGGCCGTGGGTTCGATTCCCGTCGGTGGCAAGGCAATTTTTTCAAAGATTATATTTGTTTCTTTTTTTAAATTTGGGTTAGTTTGAGCTAGAATTGGGTTGGTTATGTTTGTTTGCGCACCGGAGCGAGCGAAGCGAGCGGAAGGCAATGCGTGAAGTGAAAAAAAAACAGGAATCGTGGAAGGGTGAAAGGCTAATCGCAAGCTGTATTTATCAAACTAATAGGTAAAACAAAACTCATAAAACGAATAAACCGATTACCAAAATTAAAGTAAGGTTATGTACTTAAATTGAGCACATGCGCAAAAGACGGAATATATTCCTCTAGTCCTCCTTTTACCCAACCAAAGCTAATCGAAGCAAGCGTGCTACATCTCATTCATCGCCCTCCGCTCGTTCCGGGAGCAAAACGAACAAAAACTAACCCAAATTAATGTCAAAGTTTTCACTGCTTCTCTGGTTAATTTTCGTTGGTTTCGCTCCAGTGAAATAGTGAAATAATTGACGAATATATATAATATACAGACGAATAGTGTATTCTGTTCGTAAAATCAGTGTGCATGTGCGTTCATTCCTCTGAATGAGAGAAGGAAATAGAGATACTCATTGTACACCATTTTTAACTTAGAGCTAGACCTAGCGCGGCACCTAATCAGCCGAATGTATTTTTTTCACTTCACGCATGACCCTCCGCTCGCTTCGCTTGCTACGGGGGCGTAATGAACAGGAACTAACCAAAACTAACCGAGGGCATGCCCAAAATGAAGAAAAAATACTTTTTGCAACTTAATTTTTTTTTAAACCGACAGGAATTGAACCCCAGGCCGCCGTATCAGAGATCAGCATCTAACCACTGAACTACCAGAGCACTTCCAGACAAGAGTGCACTTTGACGGACAGTACATATATGTTCTTAGGTGGTCCGTGGTCTTTACTTCTCCATAGTCGTAAAGTACCACGTCAGATTTTTTTATGCTCCACTTTGCCAGATTCGCCATGTCTTCCATTCAAGGTATCATTCTTAGGGACAGTTCTTGTCGGAAAGGGAAATTCATTGGTGGTTCTATGCCTGTGTTGCTCATAAATCTTTTTCTAGATTTTAAGCGGCTAGTTCCATGGGGTTCCTCAGGATTGTGGAGAAAGTGTCTTTCAAACATTTATTTGAATTACTAAAACTGAGCTTTATCCACAATACCGAAACAGAATTTTTGCACTCGACGCGCGTTTGTTGTTTGCATCATCAGGAGATGATTAAGTTTTAATTCGGTATTGTGGATAAAGCTCAGTTTTAGTGAATGTTGCCGAAGGTTCGAAACCCCAACATAGTGTTTATTTGAATCTTTCGGCATATTGGGCTGCCTCGCGTCGATGTTCTGGGGAGGCAAAACCTGTAGCCTGGTATAGTAAGGGTACAGGGGTAGGTTTCATGCAGCCACTCGCAATTCGGCATGCCTGATTTAGTGCGGTTGTGACCTGTTTTGCATGTTTAGACCTGCTCCACACTGGATAAGCGTATTCCGCCATGGAAAAATACAAAGCTTCCGCTGTGGTTCTTAGGACGCTTGAGTTTGCACCCCATTTACTTACTGCCAGTTTCTTTAGGAGGTTATTTCGGGTCGTGACTTTGTGTGGTATTTTTGCAGTGGTCTTTAAATGTTAATGACCTGTCGAGGACGACACCTAAGTATTTTGCTTTTTCAGGTTGTTCCAGATTTTGTTCCTACCTGGATACATTAAGTTTTCTATGTGGTAAGTGCGTGTTTAAGTGGAAAACACATATCTGGGTTTTAGCAGGGTCTGGCTTTAGGGAGTTTTCTTTGTAGTATGTGTGACTTTCGAGGTTGCGCTTCGAAACTGCGGGGACAACCAATCCAGAAGCGTTAAGCTACACCATGGAGCCACTGTCGAGAATTTGGAGTCTGATCAAGAAGACACGGTTGGACACAATACTCTAAGTACAAGGAGGGTTGCAATAGATCTCACAGGTTGCAGTGACATAAAGGCGATGACGCCACCTCCACACATATATCTATATCTATCTATGGCTAATATGACAAATGCCAGCAACAAGGAGACGAGGCGTTAAAAACACGAGAGAGAAAGCTCTTCGAGTGCGCATATGCAAATGGATCCTGTGAAGCTGTCAACAGTAATGAGGTTAGAATATTTCACTTCACGCATGGCCCTCCGCTCTCTTCGCTTCCTACGGGAACTCAAAGAACAGGAACTAACCAAAACTAACCCAAGACATGCCCCAACTAAAGAAGAAAATACTTTTTACAAACATAATCTTAATTTTTTTTTAACCGGCAGGAATTGAACCCCGGCCGCCTTATCAGAGATACAGCATTTTACCACTGCCACTGAACCACCAGAGCACTTCCAGACAATTCATTGTACCGCAAGGACATCGGTAAACTGAAGACTGATTAGTTACCCTGCTAAATCTAGCTCTAAGTTAAATTGTTCTAATTAACTTTTCTAATGAATATGAATGTGGCAAGAGTGTGTCTGCTGGAAAATTGAAGTTATGGCTATTGTGACAAATACCAGCAACAAGGAGAGATGAAGTGTTAAAAACATGAGAGAGAAAGCTCTTCGAGTGCGCATATGCGAATGGGTCTTGTGGAGCTGTCAACAGTAATGAAGTTTTAGAATATTTCACTTCACGTATGGCCCTCCGCTCGCTTCGCTCGATATAGGGGCTCAACGAACACGAATTAATCAAAACTCATCCATGGAATATCCAAAATCAGGAAAAAATAGAAAAAATGCATTACGACAATTCAATTTTATTCCAACAACAATTCACACAAATAGTTATTGACAGGTAGTATGTGTACTTAAATCCGATAGGAGAGCAGCAGTAGGATATTCAGTCACAAAAGGGAAGATCTCTTTCAAGTTTTTAACGTCTAATCAAGGAGAGCCGAGCCTATTTTCAGTAGGCTTTATGAAATGTCTTTATAAAAATGGTGGGTCTTTTTGGGAGCCGAGGCTCTCTCGGATTTGCGCAATAGCCTGTTTTATAAAATATAAATCATTCCACTGATATTGCACTTCCCGCATAATAACAATAGCATGGCCCTTTGCTCGCTACGTTCGCTGCGGGCACGATCACTTCTAGTAAAGTGACCGTGCGCTGCGGCTGCGCAACGACCATAAACTAACCTAAAATTAAGAAAAAAAACTAAACAATTATTTGCATTTTAGGACTTTCGCTGATAGTACTAGTTGGACCACATACAATATCTAACTGTCATAAGGTGAATAATGGAGCTTAATTCACGTCGGAAAACATAAGATATTTTATTGGGATAAGTAGCTGAAGTATGGCAACAACGTATTCCGTAGGGGCTACAATAAGAAAGGATGTGGATATTTACAACAGATTTTTTTCTAATGGGGCTATCAGTCGCTTTGAGTTAGGACTGGAACAAAACGGAACCCTCTTGTTCTAGGCAAATGTCTCCTAATTAATATTTTCACCCGTGAGTTGACTTTCAGGTGTGTTTTGCTTATATTTTTAGTGCTTTTGCGAAGTGGTGCTATAAATTTAAATTTTATGGGCTTTTTTCTACTCAAATGCAGGGCAACCCAAAATTTTCTGGGCTTAAACTACTCTATATAACGCCCCTTTTTAAGTGCAATTTCCGTTTCTTGCAAAATCGCTGATCTTTATACATACAGAGTAAAATCTTGTTAGCAAACACATTGAAAAGAATCCCAATTACTCGAAAGGCAACGTTGCATATTGTATATGCCTTACCTCTACCTCTAAAAAAAAGACGAATAAATATACGTAATAAGGAATTAACCTAACATTTCAGTTTAAGTGTCAAAATCGGTGTTTGTTTATAATTTTTATAATGTTATGTTTGGCTTTGTGGCTGAAATTAAGCTGTATTCATTAATTAATTGATGCTTGATTTAATCAGGATTACATACTGGATAGTCCAAAATTGATGTATGGAAAATAACTAAGTAAATGTTTATTATTTTATGATTTATGTAAGTTTGAAATAAGCCCATTTTGATGATCACATTACAAGGATGTTTTACACATCAAGGTCTACTGTATGCAGATTTAGGTTTTGGAATAGAATTAAAACAACATAATGCACTCTAAATGCTTTACCATATATTAAAATACCGAATTATAATACCGAAGCATAAAAATGGTCAAAAGTGTAATATAAAATGAGTCCTGAAATTGTTGACTTTTAGTGATCAAGGAATTAAAAGGTAGGCCTTTCACATACTTAAGGATCAATCTATTCTATATGTTCATATTGTGGCCTATAATAAAGTCGCAAATTAACAATAAAACACTTGCGGAACTTATCGAAGAAGATAATTTTAAACAATCAAACCTAATTATTATTACATGGTTTAACTTGCGCTATGTGTAATTTTAAGCAAATTAGTGCAAAATAAAAATGTACTTGTATTTTTGTGTGCCAGTGCTGCCACAAAGCCTTTAATGTAACTAGAGTCCTTGAACTAGTACTTGATCCATAGATGGTGCCTTACGTACACTAAATGTTGAGGTGTCGGAGTCCTTGATATATCCAACTATACTGTTTTAACTCCATCATCTACTTATTTAGTTCTTTTTGCAAAATCTCAATATAAAATCAATTGAAACTCATTTTGAGGTTTCTCGAACTGATCTAAGTCCCTTGATTATACTTCAGCTTCAACCTATCAAAGAATTTCAACATAAACTAAGGTAACTTGGTAAGTTGGGTTCGTGTATGATTTCAATTTACAAGTGACTTTCTCGGTCGGTCCCCCTTATTTTAAAGTGTAACCCCTTCGGGACCAATACTTGACATTCGAGAAATTATGAGTGCACATAACATAATATACTTACCACAACAGGTCCACCTAATATATTTCCCGAAGTACTCAAGGTGGCTCCAAACCACTGACCACTCTTCTGGTCCATTTCCTTGTTCCCGAAATATTGGTTGCCTGAAATGCAAAACAAAATACTTAAATATTAAATTTCAAAAAATAGCCCCATTGCTCTTTTGCTAAGTTGGGGTTTGAAACCTTCAGCAAAATGCATTCTAATATGACTCAAACTATTAAATTGTTTAATACAAGTTCTTTGCCAACGAATCAACAATAGCAGCCATGACTAACGAAAGTGCATTAAGAAATACGAATCTCGGTTTTACTCATTCGATATGATGATGGTCTGCTATAAGGATTAAGGTCAGGCAACGAATGTAAGTACTAAACAAAAAGAAGTAAGCGCGAATGTTTATTTGCTTTCGCGGCGCTCCGCCATATGTTAAAACTTCTTGCGAGAGATGTGATTTATCGCGTTTTTTGCGCGCGCTGATTATTTTTAGCTCGCGCGCTTTATGTAGGTATCCCTGAATCGGACGTGTTTCCCCTGAGATGTAGTAGCGTATTTATAGAGAATAGGTTTTAACAAAATCAGCGATAATTCAAGGATACTTAACCCAAACCCAAATAGTAGAGAAGTATTGGGAGTCGCTTTCCAGGGATTAATTAATAATAATCAGTGTTTTTTAACGTGCCAAATAATATGGACCTTACAAGCGAAACAAGAATGCATTTAGAGACATGGCACCCCTGATCCGCTCGTTTAGAACCACTGAAAATGGAAGTGGGTTAGAGAATTATGGGAATTTTTCGTAAGAATCTGGTTCCAAGTACATAAATAAAAACCGAAGACTGAGATGCGCCTTCGCAATTTATTTTTCAGATGATATCCTACCGCAATATTATACTAACCCGCGTATTTGCCCGATAATGATGTGCATTTTACGGTCGAGAGCCGCAACCCACATATAGGAATGACTTCGTAATCGTTATTATCTCGAATCGCAAAACAATATGATCGAAAAGTAATTCCGGTAACGAGCCTGATGTGGTTGGTAATGCAGATGAGGATGTTTATATTGACGAGTAAATGATAAAAGAGAATTTTCGAATTGATTTACTATTTACTTGAAATCAAAACTGCTTTTCCTCGGATTTATTTTTTAAAATCCCATTTGGCAACGGTGGAATTATGTTCGTGTGACATTGGTCCGATCAAAAGGCTTGATTTTTCGGCAACGAAAGCGGCACAGTTGATTTTTAATGAAGTTGTCGCGTTCTTTATTATACGTTGTTGTTTTCTCAGTTGTAATTATCAAAATCTCACCTTTGACTATTGCATCGGCTTTTTAAGACGATTTTAGCTGAAAATGAGCCCAAAGTCGATGGGTATATGCTTAAAAATAAATTAATTGCTGTTTTCTCTGTTACGATTGCAAATATCTAACTTTTTATTATTGCATCGGTCTCTTGAGATAATTTTAGCTGAAATTGAGCCCAAAGTCGATTGGTCTGTTCTTAAAAATAAAAAAGTTTTCTCTGTTGTCGAAAATCTCACTTTTAACTATTGCATTGGCTTTTTCAGACAATTCTAGCTGAAAATGAGCACCAAGTCGATATGTCTATTTTTAAAAATAAGGAAGTTGTCGTTTTTTCTGTTGTAATTATGAAAATCTCACTTTTGACCATTGCGTCGGCTTTATGAGACAGTTTTAGCGGAAAATGAGTCCAGGTATATTCGTAAAAATAAATGAGTTGCCGTTTGCTCTGTTGTGATTGAAAATATCGAATTTTTGATTGTTGCATCGGCTTTCTGAGACAATTTTAGCTGAAAATGAGCCCAAAGTCGATGGGTCTATTTTCAAAAATAAAAAAGTTGTCATTTTCTCTATTGTAATTATGACAATCTCACTTCTGACTATTGCATGGATTTTCATATTTTCATAAAATATCTCCTATAAAAGCAAGTTACGCGGAAGGCCGGATCCTGTGGAGTAACTATAATATTAGGAGACCAGAACAGTTGATCGTCTGCGACATGGTCGGTCATTGAAACATATTATGAAAGATACAAAAGCAGGGGGACAGTTGATGCCCTTTGGCATTTCTATTGTATAGGAGTGCCTGAAGGATAGACGTACGTGATAAATCTTCTTGGCTAGCAAAAGTAAGACAGTTAATCATCTGATCAGAAGGACAGCTATGTGGACTATGTGCAGTAATGTGCACTCCCTATATAATCTAAAGCCAGGCATTAGGTATGCATGCAGCAGTAGCCCGTACAATAAGCGTCCGTTTTTTCTTTCTCCCGCGACTACGAATTTAATCCTCGATCATAAAACATTCTCCTCTATATATAGAGTAAGCGTGCTGTGCATATCTACATACAATGAAACTCTAAATGTTCTTTTAAGACCTTACGATACTTCGCGAATGTCAACCGTATAATAATACTCGGTATCCCTATACAACAGTTCAGCGTACACGTCACGATCAAATAAACAGAGTTTTCGTACGTGCGGCAGCGTTGCCAGCTTTTCGTTTTACGACTTACTTATTCCCTATAAACACGTGACAATTAAATACATGAACAATCGCCTTTAGGGGTCCGTAGATAACGTACCAAGCATGAAAATGACATGGCAAGGGAAATTTGGGGTTCCGTTTATGGAATTGTAGCTAAACCCCATACGCAAATCAAATGATCCCGAGCCTGCCCGAACGAGTTTCGTTATTTAGCCCTTGTCTATACGATCTAAAAAGTCACTAACGGAGGTACAAATGGAAGAAACCATCGCAGATAGGGAATCACAGCAAGAGGAGCAACAACAGACTGGAAAAGGGAACACACACGTGGCAAGCGAACTTAGGACCCCAGTTGTGGAGAACTTCTTTCGCAAAGTACAAGCGGATATAGCCAAAAAAGGTACTCCTTCGGGACACCTGCTACAGGAAGGCAGGGATGACGCGGCAACACTTTCAGATGGGACTGAGATCACAGAAGAAGAGGACAGACCAACAACGGACGAACCTGGCGCATGGAGGTCACAGCATGAGGAAGGGGGTCCTAAAGGAAACAGTGTGGATGAGGTACTGAAAGCAAAGGTGATGAGAGTATAAGAGAACGTGCGAAGGGTTAATCACCTGACGGGTAGGGTAGTCATGGGCAAAATACAGTTCAATATGGACGACATGGGCAGGGTCAAGTCGTCCATGTTGGACATTTACGAGATAAATATGTAGATAGCGCTGCAGGTCAGCTTTGTGAATGGGGAATGGAAGACAGAGCATAAAAAGTGAGTGGTTGCAAAAAAGGATGCCAGAGTTAGAAAGGGGTGAGAACGGGAGAATAAAGACAAGGCATGACAGAGAAAATGAGCACGTACGTACAAACAGAGATACTGATAATTCGGGCACGGAAGGAGTGGAGCCGATACGGGCCAGAAGGAGCTTAGGAAGGGAATTAGCAAGTTCTAAAGGGGAAGGAAAAAGAAGAAAACCTACGCGTATATGGCTAAAATGAGGAAATGATGAAAGTAAGAGAGGCAAAACTAGAGGAGAGGTTGGCCACGAACACCACTAGACTGGAAAACTCCTGAGAAGAAGGAGATCATGGAAGTGGTAGTTTTTGCCAAAGAGAACCAACAAGAGCTACAGGACAGTAATAAATTATTAAGTGAGACCAGGTAATTGCTGCTGAAAGGAGGAGTCAAAGAATTGAGGAACGTAAGATCTACGAGACAAGGGGTCGTAACAGCGAACAAAGGGACAGAGCCAAACAATTACTGAGTAATAAGGAAAAGTGGGATATTAAAGGGGACGTGTCTAATAGGCCGAGCGTTAGAATAGGTGGAGTAGAAAAGGGTATGGCGGACGAGGAAATTTTACAGGCATTATGTGACGAAAAATGGAAGGGGGTACAGGGGCATTGAGGGCGGTAACAAGGAAACCGGCTAGGAATCTTTACAAGGAAAATATAATCTTAGAGGCAAGGGGGGACATCAATGCGAGCGGGCAAGGTAAACATGGACCTTACAGTGAGATTTGTGAGTGAGTATATAGAGTTGGCAATGTGCTATAGATGTTGCCGATTTGGACATGCGGTCAAGTTTTGTAAGGAGGAGGTGGTTTGCCAAAAGTGTGGAGGGGGGCATGAAGGCAAGGACTGCGACGGCAGCCTGGAGCTGGATTGCCCGAACTGCAAGATAATGAGGGTTCAGAAGACAGAAATGTGTCATACCGCAAGGGATAGGGATTGTCCTATCTATAGGACTAAACTGGAAGAAAGGAGGGGAAGAACTGTTAATTAGGATGGCTGCGAGAGAAACATTCTCTGTCTTGCAAGGGAATGCAGGCAAAGGGAGAGAGGCGTGTGAGTTGATGAGACGAAAACTGTGTGAATGGGGCATCGATGCGGCACTAATACAGGAACCGTATGGGAAAGTAAAGAACAGTGGGTTTTTAGCAATGGGGAGGGCGCTAAATCGCAGATCTGGATTAAGAAGGGAATACAGGGCAGACTTGTACACGGTCTCTGCACCAATAACATTGTTGCAATTAGGGTTGAACATAAACAGCATAGTTTGGCCTTGGCTAGTGTGTGTGATGAACCAGGAGGAAATTCTAATACCAGGCTAATAAGAGAGGGAAGGGGGCTTGGAAACTTGAAAGAAAAGATGGTCATTGGAGGAGATTTCAATGCTAAAAATTAAGCCTGGGGGGAGACACAACTGACGCCAGAGGGGAAGAACTGTTATTGTGGGCAATCCAATACGATTTTGCGCTATACCACGAAACAGATTCCCTAGCCACATTTAGTGGAGCAAGGGGAGAGAGCTGGGTCGACACTACTTGGGGGAAGGGAATAGTTTTAAATAATTGGAAGGTAGAGGACGAGAAGTCACTGAGCGACCACCGGTATATTCGCTTCCAGCGGGAGATTAGTCGGGGGCAGGGAGGCAGGCAAAAACCTAAGTACAACTTCAACACGCCCAATTGGGAAAGATTTAAAGCAGAAATTGCGAAGTACGATGCCGGACCACTTGAAACGAAAGAGGAGCTGAAAAATGAAGCCAGAAAACTCCAGCATCACTGCAGCAAGGTCTGTAGAACTCACTAGCTAAGAATGGTGGGATGGACAACTTGGAAAAATGAGAACTGAAGTACGGAGAGTCAGGAAGGATTACCAAGAAGAATTGAATCAAAAACTCAGGGAAACGAAAAGAAATATATGGATGAATATTAGAAGGGAATATAAGAACT
>JAEQML010069389.1:0-17520 GCA_016904865.1 Pissodes strobi | reverse complement strand
ATAGGTACATTCAGCGAATTTTATTCAATCAATCAATCTAAAAGCACCTTATTGTCCAGGAATACATAATCTTTATTGACAAAACACGGTATAATCTAAATACCTAATGTGGCAAATAAATAATACTGAAAGTCAAGCTAAAAAGTGAGACTATCTGCATAGAATTTATTGAGATCATAGTGAACTTTTTTCCTCAGCAAGTAATTTGCCTTGTAAATGACTGAAATCAGCAGATGGACTGGAGCTGTTAAACACACTATCAAAGAAGAATTCACAACTTCCAGGGTAGTAGACAAACAGTTGTCATTGTAGTTCAAAGTATTAGGAATTCGAGATGCATTTCTTTTTTTGTTGTGTAAATTTCCAAAATTTCTTGGGATCATGATGTATAGAACCTTCAGTATCTCTCATATAAACCTTATAAGCTGCATCAATATAGGACTTTATAGATGATTGTAAGGCTTTATATGCATTATAGTCAACTAGTGATTTAGTTCTTTTTTACCTGCCATGCAACCTGTACTTTTCCTTAAGAGCTGCCACAATTTGGGCAGTATACCAGCTGGGATAGCGATATTTGCTTTTACATTGTCTATAACGAGGAACCGTTTTGTCAAAGATCATCTAAAACACTATAAAAACTGGAAACTGCCTTATTAATATCTTCAAATTGATGAAGAAAATTCGATTGAACTTCAGAGATAAGGTGATATAGCATGGGAAAGTTAGCCATTCTAAAATTATAGTTAAGACTTTCAGGGTTTGCTATAAAGTTACAATTCTTACTTGTTTCTGTTTCAAATGATATAACAATAGAAGGATGATAAGCATCCTCTGGTACAAGTGAAACACTATTATCAACAATGCATGAAAAATTAGCAAGTACCAGATCAAGGATATTACCTTGTATGTTATGAATATTATTAAATTGACACAGATCAGAAAAAGCTAAAAAATCATGCCGTAATGCCAACTTTGTATTAATAATTGGTTCTGGAACTTGAATATTGATATTAAAATCACCTATAATTAAAACTTTCTGGTTCTGTAAATAGTTAAGAGTAGAAATATAGTCAAATAAAAACCTGCAAGTTTCAATTGGAGAATTAGGTGGTACGTAAATAGCAAATATAAAGGAAAATTTAGAGTCCACACTGATTTTGCAGCAAACCACATCTACCTGTGGAATCTGATCCTCCAGATTATTGAGATCTATTTTGGTTGAACATAGATCATTCTGCACACCAAGCATTACTCCACCTCCACGAGTGACTCCCATAGCCTCCAAATTTCTATCCTTGCGATATACAGTGTATTCACTGGAGAACAGCTCCTGGTCACAGACACCATCCTGCAAGTTTCAGACATGGCAACAACATCATACTCTCCCTCACACATAGATTTATAAATACATGAGTTTTACTGTTAAGGCCTCGAACGTTTTGATACATTACATTAAGCTTCCTGTTAGACAAATCACTCAGTTTAAATCCTGCCTATGGCTGGACACAATTTTTGGAACTCCATTGCTATACACAATTCTCAGGTCCTCCTCCCCAGCTTCAGGCCGCTCTTGCAATTGCTTCCTGACATTCCTATGCAGCTGCAGTTGATTTGGAGTCTTATCATCTGACAGAGAAAAGTGCTTTAGAGGAGGCACACTTTTGATCTTCTTGGAATTTTTTATTAAGGTGGAGGCAACATCAGCAGAAGTGCATACCACCTTAATAGGTCGACACTTATGATCAATTTTCTTGCCAAGCCTGAAAGCATTAAAGCTCCCAGCATCAAAAGGTTCATTGGGACAACAACTTGCAACCACATCATGGACCAGATTGTTTATATTCTCTGCAGATTCTGAGCAGTTTTCCTGATTTCTCTTACATTGTACTCTTGAAACAGTTCCTCAATGTTTCCCATGGCAGATGATGTTATTATTTACTACGTCTATATAGTGATGAACCTGTGCATGGCACTGCGACTATTTTAGTACTGATTAAAGAGATACATGAATTCGATGCAGCAGTCCAAGTTTGCGACCGCGATTCTGTAGCTCGGAAACGCGTATCTCGCAAACAGTATCCTCGTGTGAAAGAGCTCATAGAACGTCTAGCTTCCCTAAGTGGTTCTCCTCTGGGTTACGTCATCTGACTCAAGAGAAAAAGCACGCTCACTCTAGGTAGGTATGTTGCGAGCCCAACAGATGCAAATTATGCAATGTTTTCTCGGTTGCGTGCTGAGTGTAAGAGACTTTCTAGGGAGTGTTTTTCCAACTATGTTATAGGTCTAGATTTAAAGCTGAGGGATGAATCCAGATCCTTCTGGAAATATATCTATGACAAGAGGTCTATAGTCGTGGTATCCCGGATACTTTATTTTATGGTGACCGAACTGCTTGTGATGGCCAGGATATAGTTAATCTGTTTAGGAAATTCTTTCAAACAGTATATGCTACAAACACCAGCAATAATGATGTTGTGTTTGTGGACAATAACATTAGCAACAACATTAATTGCACCGAAGTATCTAACAAACAAACAAACGAAACGTTTATTAGCAAAAATGCTATACAGTTTTCAAATTGTAATACTAAATCAACTCTTCATTAATTAAGAATATCACGAAAACACACTATGCATACCTTTCTTTAACAAAAGTACATGTACTTCTCTTAAATTCATTTAAGTTCTGACTATCTCTAATATATAGTGGCAGCGAATTATAAATTAACAACCCTTGATAAAATAACGATGTTTGTGTCTGTGTGTTATTAAACCTAGTTAGAAATATATTGAAAGACAAAAAGAGATTGGCTCCTTGGAAACAGGCGAACAATGGACGGCGAACAGAGAGGAAGCGATAGAGCTTCTTCTAAAAACCCACTTCCCCGGAGAGGTACAGACTACCAACTGGGACGAGGAACCAGAGCCAGATATGGACTGGAACCTTGCCCGCAGTGTGGTGACTGAGGAATCCATAACTTGGGCAGTGGGGGAGTTCAGTCCATATAAGGCAGGAGGGCCGGATGGAATTATACCCATGATGCTGCAGGCGGGCCTTGACACGTTACTCCCTTACTTAAAGAGAGTATTCGAGGCCAGCATAGCACTAGGGTACGTTCCACAAGCTTGGAGAGCAGCGGATGTCGTCAAGGCAGGGAAGAGAGACTATTCCCATCCCAAGTCCGTTAGGCCTATAAGTCTAACTTCATTTTTAATGAAGCCAATGGAAAAAATGATTGACAGGTTTATCATGGAATAGATCTTAACTGATTCTCCTCTACATGATAATCAGCACGCCTACAGAAGGGGGAAGTCGACTGACCCGGCTCTCAATTCTATAGTTAGAAGGGCTGAAAAGGCAATAGAAAACAAAGAAATGGCGCTAGCGCTCTTCTTTGATGTAGAAGGAGCATTCAAATCAAATCAAATCAAATCAAAAAATGCTTTATTAACTAAGATTACTTGTGTACAAAGCAATAAAATAGATAGGCAAATCAGATAACACGTCACATTGACAAATCTAACTACTACCAGGTGTTACATGCTCACGTATGGAATATAAAAAGGAAAAAAAAACAAAGGAAAAGAATAAGGCAATTAAAAGTAATACCGCAAAAATCAAGCACAACACTATACAGTTACATTTGGATAAAATTATTGAAGTCATAGGTAGTAAAATAGACACACAGGCAACACTCAAGTGAGAAACAATTGCGCAGAAAGTAAGACAAAACAAACGTCATTACCGCATTACTAAATTAAAATTTGTATTGAAAAACTCATCCAAACAATAGTAAGGGTTGTCCATTAATAGGGCCTTCAATTGCTTTTTAAAAACCTCAGCTGACTTGATTGTACGAAGATGTAGTGGCAAATGGTTAAAAATGGCCTTAGCGTTATAAATAATAGACTTTCTTGTTAGTGCACTTGTTGGTATTGGAACTGGCACTCTGTGCGTTGATCTTGTGTTGTTTGGGTTAGGGGAGTGTATGTCATCTTGAAATTTTTTGTGCACCATCGTTGCTGTCTCGAGCACGAGTAAACCCGTCAAGGTTAACACTCGCAGTTCTATAAACAAAGGTCTGCAAGAGTCCCGAGTGCCAACCCCACACATGTATCTGACAGCCCGCTTTTGCAACACAAAGACCGCGTTGAAGAGTTCCCCGGCGCAACTTCCCCAAAAACACAAACCATACCTCAAGTGCGATTCAATGAGACCAAAATATGCAACCCTAACAGTCTCTCTATTTAATTGCCGACTCAAGACTCTGATACCATAGCAACCAGATGCCAATTTTGTTTTTAACTGCTCTATATGAGTTACAAATCTCAGCTTGTTGTCCAAATAAATGCCCAAAAATTTATTTTCTTCAAGATTAGTAAGCAAACCATCCTTCAGAGTTACATTAATATCACCTTTAAAATTCATAACACATGTTTTATTTATATTTAAAGTTAAGAAGTTAGCGTCACACCATCTTTTTACTAAACCGACATCTCTGTTTACTGTACTTTCTAGGATCACAGCGTTTTTATGACTCCATAAGACGGTGGCGTCATCCGCAAACAGTGTGAATTTTCCCTCTATCTTTAATCTCGTGATGTCATTTATATATAATAAGAATAATATTGGGCCCAATACAGACCCTTGAGGTACTCCATGAGCTACATTCCTTTCGTTGGACACTTTACCGCTAAACATTACCTTTTGCGTTCTACCAGACAAGTAAGCCCTGAACCAGTCCAATGCTCTACCCCTGAACCCATATTTCTCAAGCTTATACAGTAAAACATGGTGGTCCACGCAGTCAAAAGCTTTCTTGAGGTCGCAGAATATAGCCGATGCATAATCCTTCCTATTAAGGTTGATATATAGCTCCTCCAGAAATGAATAAATAGCATCATTAGTGTTAAGACCTGCCTTAAATCCGAATTGCTCCCTGCTTAATATATTATTTTTAGTCAAAAAAGATACCATGCGTAGTTTTACAATTTTTTCCACTATCTTTGATAAGGTGTTCAAAAGAGCTATGGGACGGAAATCGGAAGGCTCGTTAACATCACCACCCTTAAAAATAGGCACTACTGTTGCCAGTTTAAGACATTGTGGAAAATCACCCGCCAATAAGGAACCATTAATTGCTTCACAGAGAATGGCTAAAACTGAGTCAGGCAGACTTTCATAAACTTTTATTGACATGTCATCCCAACCGTGACATGTCTTATTCTTAATTTTTGATATAACACTTTTCAGTTCTATTAAATTCGTGGGGGTGAGAAAAAATGAATCTTTTATATTTACGTGGGACATGTATTGACTAAAGTCTTCTTTACTCTCAATTTCTGAGGATAGTTTGGAAGCTATTGAACAATAGAAATCGTTAATTATATTACATGAAAGATTGGACTCAGAGACTGCACCATTTACATTCTTAGAATTAGTCTTTTGCCGAAGTTCATTTACTATATTCCATATCTCTCTTTGTTTATTTCTGGCATTGCTTATTTTCTGGGAATAAAAAATATTTACAGATGCTCGAATCGTGCATCGGTATATTTTTCTGTAGTTAAAAAATAAATTCATAAAGTTTTGATCATTGTAAAAATATTTTCGCAACCAATGCAAACATCTCATATTTTTAGCTGAAACCCTTAAACCCTTGGTGAGCCAATTCTTGTTTTTCCTTTTTTTGCTTCTAATCGGAATTTTTGGAAAACAATCTTCCAAAACGCTTGTCATTCTACTGTGAAAAACACCTAGCGGTTGTTCAGAATTAAGTACGTCCCGCCAGGAAATGTCCAAACATTTTTGATTAAATCTTCTATAGTTTTTCTTTGTAAATAATCTACCCATTCTATATTTGTTCTTACCCACTTGTTTTCCCTCTGTTAAATTGCATTGACAAACTATTGCCTCGTGATCAGATATACCCACTGAGACAACATTTAACTGTACCTCCTTTAAGTCGAAGTTTGAACATAAGTAGTCAATCATCGTAGATGATTGCAGAGTTATCCTGGTTGGACAGTTTAGGTGTGACCTTAGATCGAAAGAAATAAACAGATCCTTAAGGTATTGAGTGTTCTTATTAGATCCAGATAAGAAGTCAATATTTAGGTCACCACACAACAATATCTTAGCTCTAACCGGCAAGGCCGACAATAAGGCCTCAAGCTTAGAGAATAATTCCCTGACATCACCATTGGGAGACCTATAGAGACACAACACATATGTGCCAGATACATTCACAATTGAAAATTCAAACTCTTTTTCTTCCAACAATTCATTGTGGTCATTCACACCTTTACAAATACCCGACTCGAGCAGCTGCTCACTGACAAGGCATATTGTTCCTCCATGTGTATTCACAGATCGGCTATATTTGTTAATTACTACATAACTCGGAATGAACAACGGCTCATCCGGCCTCAGCCAGTGTTCTGACAGCATAATCATCTCAGGAAACTGCAAAAACAAAAACAACTCATCAACCTTATTTCTAATGGATTGGACATTTAAATAAACTAAGCTAAAATTATTTGGTTCCCCAGATCTTCTAAAAAATTGTGAGAGGGTGGGTGGGGTCTCTTTTCACTATCAGTAACACAGCAGTCGCCATTCCCGGATAAGTCAGCTCCAGTACCAACAGCTATACTACTATCATTAGTTGCTTTGTTGTTTGGCGCGATCTCAGCTGAGGAACCTTTTGAGTAAAATCTTAGAAGCAACACATTTCGTGTTTAGAACATATTGTTTTAAAATGGAACATAAAGACTTTTTACTGTGTCTATAACCCTTAAAATTATTCAGTCTATAGTTTTCAATGAATCGAATACTTACATTTTTGTTAGTTATACTAAATTGGCTGATATAATCATAGACCTTTTTACAAAAGTTACTACAAAAATAATTTCTAACTACTAAGATCAAATTTGTAAACCTAGCTATAGCCAATAGGCTTTTTAAGTTTGTCAGGTATCCTAATTTTGTACTTTGTAAATCTAAAGAAATTATGACTAAGTCAGTGTGTTTCATATTTTTAGTGTTAAGAAATATATCTTTTTTCAACTTTCCAATAGAGGCGTTAGGCATTGACAGTCCAAAGATATTGTACTCACTACTGTTCAGTTCCCGATGAAGAATGCTGGCCCATCCCTTACAGCTTTCATCTCCATATATGAGAATGGAGCTCCTTTTCTCTGTTAATCTGGCAGAGCTCTCTTGAATCTGCGAACAGGAATTCTGACCATTTTTAGTTCTGAGTGTAATGTCATAGTTGAATGGGTCCGTTCCTTCCTCAGTGTTGTTAGGCCCTCGCGATGTTTTTGGAGAGTGTGCCTCCTTGGATAGTGCAAGGTTATCTGCTTCTAACACTTTAATTGATTGAATCATATCTTGGCTGATCTTTTGAAGATTAGCGAGATCTTGTCTTGCCTTTCCCAGTTCGTCATCTGCTTTATTTTTATTATTCCAAAGCATCGCATTTTCCTCCATCAGTTCTTCTATTTCTGCTTTTAATGATTTGATGTCGCTTATTTCGCTCAATATATCTGTTTGGGTTTCAACATCAGAGGCTCTACAATCGGTAGTCTGCGTCGCTAAGGACAAACTTATTGCACTTGACGTCTGTGTGCGTTTATTAAGTGTTGCAGTCATTGTTTGGGTTGCTGTATGAACAAGCATAGATGTATCTTGTTTCTTTAAAATCTTGGATTGGTCGTCTATGATCTTTGTCAAAGTTACGATTTTAGACTTGTACAATTGTATCTGTGCGATTAGCTCCGCTTCCATTTCCTTTGCCTCTCCCTCAAATGATGTGGAATGTCTCCTTAACCTAGCTATATATGTGTTTTTCGATTCCAACTCCCTTGTCCTTTCGGCCACTAAAATTTGTAAAGCCTCCATGTCTTCTTCCCCTGCTCTGCTCTGTTTGTTCTGGCATTCTTCAGAGCAGTATATGTAATTTCCATAAACACATCTATAATTTTTAGTTCTTTTACAACAGCTTGGGTGATAAATGTTATGACATACAATGCAGATCCAGTTGCTATTGGACTTTTTACAACATTTGAAAATCTCTGCCATTTTATAGTAGCCACTTAGACATTGTATAATAGCAGTACTATTTTTTCTCAGAGAATGACCCCAAACATTGAGAAGATTCAAAGAAATTTATAAATAATCTCTATCGATAAGGCTAAAACGAAAACTATCTGTCAAACCCTCCAGGCCAAGAGAACACCAGTTCATTTGGTCAAGTGGGTAAAAACGGCACTGGAAGACCGAAAGATCAGCGCCACGCTGGGAGAAGTTCGCGTCGAGGCCGGGGTAAGAGGGGGTTGCCCACAAGGCAGCTGCCTCTCGCCGCATTTGTGGTGCCTGGTGATGGACAGCCTCCTGAGAAGGTTAAATCTTGAAGGATTCTACGCACCAGCATATGCTGACGATGGGCTAGTAATGACCACGGGCAAGTTCGTGAGAACGGTCTGCGGGCGTATGCAGGTGGCGTGTCGGATAGTTCAAGGTTGGTGTGAGGAGAATGGTCTCTCAGTAAACCCAGGGAAGACCGAACTCATTCTCTTCACAAGGAAACGAAATCTAACAGGTTTTATACATCCCATACTCTACCAGACGAGACTGAGCCTAAGTCAAATATTTGGGAGTTATTTTAGACAGTAAATTGACGTGGAAGGCACACGTTGAACAGGTGGTGAATAAGACAACCGCGATTATGTGGCAACTAAGGAGAACGGTAGGTAGGAAGTGGGGTTTAAAACCTTACATCCTCCAGTGGCTGTACACTGCTGTGATAAGACCGAGAATTTCCTACAGATCCGTGGTCTGGTGGCCAGCGGTGGCCAGAGCCACTAATGCCCAGAAACTGGCCAGACTGCAAAGGCTGGCTTGTTTGGGTATTACCGGAGCATTGAGAACAACTCCCGGAGCAGCACTGAACATCACCCTGGGGCTGCCGGACCTCCCGATCTGGATTGAGAGAGGCAATGGCGGCTCACAAAAGGATGATCGACAGTGGCCTATGGCGAACGGACTACACAGGGAAAAAGAGTAGGGATCTACCCATCATTGCGACCAAAGGCAATATTCCAGATGGCAGATTAAGACTGAGAAGGAATTTCCATCAAGGGAAGAGTGGCTGTCAGGCCAGGTACGTACGCCGAGCGGCGCACACGCATGGTAGACTGACGGCTCATGGATGGCTAATACACAGTCATCCGGAGCCGGTGTATACCTAGACAACACTAAATCAGGAGAAAGCACTTCGCTGGGGAGATATGCCACTGTTTTCCAGGCGGAGGTGTTTGCTATTTTGGAAGTAGCAACCAAGGCGGAAGTAACAGAAGGTGTAGGGAGTATATATATTTACTCGGACAGTCAAGCCGCTCTCAGGGCGATCCAAAAACCCAGGGCAAGCTGTAAGCTAGTTCAGGAATGTAGAGACGCCCTAGACAGATTGGCTGTGCACAAGGAAGTAAGACTCAGATGGGTTCTAGGGCACAGTGGCATCGAGGGCAACGAACGGGCCGATGAATTGGCAAGACAAGGCTCAATGAGCCACCTCGTCGGTCCAGAACCTGGTCTGGGCTTAAGTAAAAGGCAAATCTCTCAGGAACTAAATAACTGGGCCTGGAACAAGACAAAGCACAATTGGAGAGGAAAAGAAGGATGCAGACAAGCCAAGGAAATGATTCCAAACCCTGACGGATCCAGAGCAAGGCGACTGCTAAAAAAGAGCCGAGAGGACATCAGGAACTTGGTAGGTATTCTGACTGGGCATGGAAGCCTAAACAGACATCTGCACCTTATCGGCGTGAGGGTCAGCCCACTCTGCCTGAACTGCGGAACAGGGGAGGAGTCCTCATACCACTATATAGGAATTTGTGATAGGTGGAGTCGCCTAAGGAGGAAGATACTGGGAGCACCAACACTTGCTCGGGAAGATCTAGAGGATCTGTACTGGGAGGACGTCCTCACCTTTATCAAGGTGACGGGCCGTTTCAGTGCGGGCCGGGTGTTGGAAGTAGCCAGGTAGGGGAGGGCGGATCGGGGATGGTGAAAAGGGACTTATAGGCCTACTTACCGGGCTTCGGCCCCCCCACCCTTACTACTACTACTACTACTACTACTACTACTAGAAATATATTACTGGAATTGCTCGTATTATTTAATTTAATTTATTTATTTACGGGTCAAGCCCATTTTAAATTACAATGATACTTAGTCAACAAAATCCAAATTTCCTAAAAACTATAAATATTTAAATGTTAAATTTAGTAGAGCATATAAGAGAATTAGACTTAAACAACAATTATATTATTGACATCTTAAACTAGTAGTAGATAATATATTAATAATGATAAATATATATGCATCATACATCACTATAATATAAGGCCATTGACTGCTCCCACAAATGGTTCATAAGGCCCAAAGAAATCCACATTAATTAATTCGTTGCAGAGTCTAAGTGTACGAGGGATAAATGTGTGTTAAGAGTAATTGGTTCTGTGAAATTGCACGTGAAATGTAGAAATTAAGCGAGTGCAGCGTGAAGGAACATGTAATTGAATTTTGGATAATAAATGAGGGCAATCTACTGAGGAGTTTAAAATTGTGTGGAAAATTCAGATTCAGATTCAGATTATTTATTCATGTTAAAATTACAGGTTGCAATGTACACATGTCAAATAATAAAACTACAAAATATAATATAAAAATCACTCTACAACAAATTTAAAAAACTTAATTAAAAACAGTACACAAATGTATATAAACTATCTTTCATTAGCATAATTAAAATACTCTTCGTTAGAATAGAAGGCATTACACATTAAAATTTGTTTAATTTTCTCCTTAAACTTAAGATATGGCAAATCCTTTATGTCTGTAGGCAAGACATTAAAAAATTTTACTGCCCAGTAGCCTGGACCATCCTAACATCTCTTCAGCCGCCAGTTTGCGGATACCAAATTACCCTTATTTCTGGTTTGATATGCATGTATGTCTTCATGAGCAGAGAACAGATGCATATTCGCTTTAATATAAAGCAAATTCTCTAGGATGTACAGGGTGTCCAATTTTCGATACTTTTGCTGGGTATCTCCTTTATTAGTGGAGATAGAGGGATGCGGTTTTCGCAATACTGTGCTACTTTTTTAAGAAACGAAAGATGTCGCTTACATAATTTTCATAGCCCTCTTAGTTTTTAAGATACAGGGTGAAATCGAAAATTTTCAATTTTCGGGCACCCCTCGTATCTCGGTTATCTTGTAACTTTTCGGAAAGGTAAAAACAGAAACCTACATAGTTTCTTACGTAGAATTCAGTGGCGTACTCGCTTTTTTTCTAGAAGGCTCCATTTCTCAGAAATGAAACACAATTTGGTTTTTTTAAATGGAACACCCTGTATATTTTCTACTAGTCTGGTGACGCTCGTTATAGGCTTTTCAGAAATATATAATAGTTGGTATGTTTCCATAGTAATAAAACTATAATTTGAACATTTAAAGAAAAAATATATTTTTTCAAGTAGGCCGTGCTGCCGCGGCCAAGAAACAAAAATTTCGTCAATGAAAGTTGTCATTTGGGCCACTTGTCAAAGTTAGATTGTTGTTTGCAAAAAGTGTTTACCTGTTATTGTGAATTATTTTGCGCTTAAAAGGATGGCAATGGCTGAAATTAGATATCAGAATTATGAAAAATATGATATGCTCGTTTGTTTTATTCGTTGTAATGAAAACAGACATGAAGCTTCCGAATTATATTTTAATAAGTATGTTTTATATTCGTCATTCATTTTTATATATAAGTAAATATTTTGTTTTATTCTACGTAGGTTTCCGGAAAGAAGGCAGCCTTGCTCCGATATATTTTTCAGACTAAAGACAAATTTAGTAAATAATGGATCCTTTATGCAGCCTCGGCCAAAATCCTATAATAAGGAGAACCGTGAAACCGACGAGGTTAACGTTTTAGCTTGTGTAGAAGCAGTCTTCGAGTTCATGTAGAGGCATTGAGAAAGAAGTCGGTGTGCCCAAGGCTCAGACAATATTAAGAAAATATAAATTTCGTCCTTATAAAATAAAAATCGTACACCATTTGCATCCATGAGATCCAGAACGACGTTTAATTTTTTGCAATTGGTAATATTGGTATATGGAACAAATTCGAACCAATATTAATTTTGCCAGATCAGTAATATGGTCTGATGAAGCTTATTTTTCGAGTGCCGGCTTATTTAATCGGCATAACACAAGACATTGGTCGCAAGAAAATCACCACGTCATATTTGAACGGGAACAACAAGGACGTTTTGGGTTTAGTGTTGCTAAAATAAATAATAATAAAATAAAATATTCTCTTTAACACGGTAATATTTTTCGTCTCGATTAATAAATTAGTAAACAAAAAATATATTTCTTGTTTCAAAATAGAGGAACTATTCCGAAATAAATTTGATTTGTTTTCAAGGTATTCTATTGTTTTTAATCAATGATAATCACGGCATAGTTGCAATAAGTTTTTTTTCATTTAAATTTTAAAATTATAGCTTTATTACTACGAAGACATACCAACTATTATATATTTTTGAAAAGCTTATAACCAGCGCCGCCAAACTAGTAGGAAACATATAGGGTGTTCCATTTAAAAAAACCAAATTGTGTTTCATTTCTGAGAAATGGAGTCTTCTAGAAAAAAAGCGAGTACGCCACTGAATTCTACGTAAAAAACTATGTAGGCTTCCGTTTTTACCTTTTCGAATAGTTATAAGATAACCGAGATACGAGGGGTGCCCGAAAATTGAAAATTTTCAATTTCACCCTGTATCTTAAAAACTAAGAGGGCTATGAAAATTATGTAAGCGACATCTTTCGTTTCTTAAAAAAGTAGCACAGTATTGCGAAAACCGCAACCCTCTATCTCCACTAATAAAGGAGATACCCAGCAAAAGTATCGAAACTTGGACACCCTGTACAGAGATGGCACCGTAAGTATCCCCAATTCTACAAAAGCCGCCCTACATTCATCCCTGTAACCAAGACCACTCATTACCCTGACTGCCCTTCGCTGTAGTCCAAACAAACGTTTTGCACCCGATGCATGCCCCCATACAAGTATAGCATAGGAAAGATGTGCATGAAAAACCGCAAAATAGGCTGTTCTTAGTACTGGATTGGATACATTTTCTGCAAGGCGACGCAGCAGATATATACCTTTATTTAGTTTTGATGCTATAGCTTCAACATGCACACCCCACTGCACTTTTGGGTCAATGTAAACTCCAAGGAATTTATTGCCACTCACATGATCATTCAAAGTCCCCACATCTCTCAATGAAAACACTATTCTCTCTGTTTTGTTTCTGTTTAATAGCAACTTATTCGAATTAAACCATTCTTCAGCCACGCGCTGTGCCTCCAAGGAACCCTGTAGAGAAGCTTCAAGGGTAGCACCTGTAACAGAGATGGTTGTGTCATCTGCAAAAAGAGTGTAATTTACATTTGGATCTATAAATGGCAAGTCATTTATATATATAAGGAAAAGTATGGGTCCCAAAATTGAACCCTGGGGCACCCCAATCTTGATCTCCTGTTTTGCAGACGTCACACCACCGTACCGCACAGCCTGCCACCTTCCTGTTAGATAGGATTTCAATAATTTAAGACTATCATTACTAAATCTGTAGGCTTTCAGCTTCCGTAAAAGGATCCCATGGTCGACACAGTCGAAAGCCTTGCTAAGGTCACAAAGCAGAACTGTATCATAGCACTGTTTATCAAATGCATCCATAATATCAGATATCAGATTTAAAATTCCCTGAAATGCGTTTTTGTTTTTTCTAAATCCAAACTGATTCTCATTAAATAGATTATTGCGTTCAAAGAAATGTATTGTTTGCTGAGACATGCACTTTTCAAAGATCTTAGATAGTATAGCTAGCAATGATATAGGTCAATAATTCTCCGCTTCCTCTTTACTACCCTTTTTAAGCAAAGGAATCACTGGAGCCCTCTTCATACACTCTGGAAATGTTCTCTGCCTGATACAAAAATTAACAAGTTTTGTGATGGACACCAGAATCAGATTTTTTACAGATTTTATTATTTTAACATTTAAGCCATATATATCGCAGCTGTCCTTATTTTTAAGTTTATTTATTATATCTCTAACTTCATTGAAGCGTACTTCCGAGAAGGAAAAATTATTTGGAACAGAAATATTTTTTAAATTATCCAATGGATCAGTACCCGACTGCGGTATACCCTGTACAAGTTTATGAGCAATGCTCAAAAAATAATTATTAAAATTATCACACATAAGATTATCAGACTCAATATTTTTCTTGCTGTTACCAATGTTTTTGTTAATAATTTGCCACATGCTCTTAATAGGATTACTAGAAGAACTAATACGATTATCATTTGCAGCAATTTTAGCTTTACGGATTGTTTTTCTATATTCTCTTTTGTATTGCTTATAGTGATGTCTGTTTGTATGGGAATTATACTGTCTACTAATCTCACCCAGTAGCCCTAAATGTTCCCTCATAATTCTCAGTTCCTGAGTGAACCAACCTATATCATTGTCCGTACGCATAACATACTGCTTCTCTGGGAAACTCTCTAAAAATGCTTCATTCAAAACATTTACGAACCTTTCACACTTACTATCAGCGTCAGGATCCACACAATCGACAAAATCCCATGATTTTGTGGAGAGCTTATTATAAAATGTAAATAAACCCTGTTGAGTAATAGGTCTAAATTTACTCTTATTCTGGAAGAAATTGTCACCATCACAACAAACAGCAATATCAACGATCTGACCCATATGGTCAGATATGTCAAGATCCATTACTTCAGTATGTTGGGCATCCATGTTTCCACTCACAAAGACATTATCAAGGCGGACTTCCTGCCTGGTTGCCACGTTTATGGTTTGTTGCATGCCAAATCCAGCCATGGCATCACAGAACTGAAGGGTCTTAGGTTCTTTTGTACCAAAATGCACATTAAAGTCGCCAGCTAAGACAACTCGCCTGCCCATTCCAATACTACTAAGTATAAAATCCAAATTAGTTAAAAAAGTGTCAAAATGGCCCGATGGAGACCTGTACAATGCTAGAACATATAAATTAAAATTATTTATATAAACACATGAATACTCTATACATTTTTCTATGTTATAATCAATTTTAAAATTTTTTACACTAGCTTCCAAGTAATTGCGAATAAATATCAGAGTACCACCGCCAATAAATTCCTTTCTGGCAGAATAACCCAGAGTATTATAACCACTAATATGAAGAATACCCATCTCTGTTTCTGAGATCCAATGCTCCGTTATATAAAGCACATCTATGTTTTTATCGACAAGATATGCTTCCAGTTGCAGCACTTTATTTTTCAAGGATCTTGCATTGACGTTTAAGATTCTAAGTTGTGTTGTTGTACCTCCTGTTGTATGTTTGGGCGGGCTGTCCTCTGATTCATCCTTATCATATTTTGTCTCTGAGGGGACTCTATTTTTCTCAAGTTTAAAAATGTATTAACACGAACACCTACTGGCCAGAAGTTCTCATCCAGAATTGTAGATTTTTTATCTATGGGTATATATATGATAAAGAGAACTGGTCCTAATACAGATCCTTGTGGAACTCCAACTGAAACAGCTCTGGTCCCAGACAACACACCCCCCACCTGAACACTTTGAGATCGACCTTCTAGATAGCCTCTGAGGAGTGTCAGGCTGTTGTTATCAAAATTGTAGCACTGCAGCTTGCCCAGGAGAATGTTATGGCTGACACAGTCAAACGCCTTGCTGAGGCCACAAAAGGTTGCCGACGCATACTCTGAGCTGTGAAAAGCACCATTTATGCAACTCACCAAGTCCATGACACCCAGAGAAGTCCCCAGACCCCTCGTAAAACCAAACTGTTTGCGGCTAAACAGGTTATGTTTTTCAAAGAATGAATTTATTCTTGCTGCCATACACTTTTCAATTATTTTGGAGAATACAGGAAGGAGATATATTGGCCTGTAGTTTGGATTTAAACTTTTCTAGAACAGCAGCAGTCACATTCTCTAGTGGATCAACATCAGAAATGTCCACTTTACCCTGTAAGTCCAGTGCAATACCCACAAAGAAGTTATTTAAAATATCAGGATCCAAAGCTTTAATATTATGCCTATTTTTACCATGCAGGGACAGTTTACCACGGTATTCATTTATTATATCCCACATTGTTTTTGAGGGACACGATGAGTTACAAATAAACTGATCATTTGCATAACACTTTGCTTTTTTTAATTCAGCTCTATAAGATGATTTAAAGTTATTTGTATATGCTTTTAGTTCATTTGATGGAAAGTGATTAGAAAGATCCCTGAGAAAATTTAGGTGTTCCCGCATAGCCCTAAGACACTCTGTAAACCATTTTATAGGTTTTACCTGATTTTCAGGCTTCCTATAAGTTTTTTCAGGAAAGGACTGAATATAGCAATCTGACAATAATGTTAGAAATATGGCAAACTTATGATCGACATCAGTGTTTGTGTTACCCAGAAATCCCCAGTTTAGTTGTTCAACCAGGTTGTAGAATTTAAACTTTCCTTTTTGAGTAATGGGCCTGTACTTAACCTCTTCATACTTGGTCTCTTTAATGGCATCAGGCAGCTCACACTTCACAACCTGGGCTGTGTGGTCTGAGACACCAGTGTCCAGCACCAAAGAGCAGCAAATATCGTCTCTAAAGTTCATAAAAATATTATCAATGCAATATGGCCCCCTTGTTGGTTTGTAAATAATTTGTTCCAACCCAAATGATTCCAGGAGAGAGCACAAAGAGGTGTAAGTCGCTTCATTTGTATTAAAATGCACATTAAAGTCCCCTGACAAGACTACACGTCGACCAATGCCAACCAAACCCAGTGCATGTTCCAAAACCCGCAGAAAGGTATCAAAACACCCTGAAGGGGGTCTGTAAAGATTGATAATTGCAATGTTATAACTCTTTAATAAAATAGCAGAAATTTCAATGCATTTCTCAACAGACAAGGCACCTACTTGAGACAAAATAGAAAAATCATGTTTTAAATCTAATAATATAGCTGTTCCACCCCCTCTTGACAGTTCTCAACAATAAAAAACTGCTGGAGCATATTTACCTATTTTTGTGGATTCAATCTCGTCCTTCAGTAGCCAATGTTCATTCAGGCACACTATGTTTATGTTATTCTCTTCCAATATTACTTCCATCTCGTTGTACTTCCTTCGTAATGACTGCATATTATGATGAAGCAGCCTTAATTTGGTTTTCTTTGTGGGGCTGGGGACCTTGCCATCTGCCCTGGAGGTTGATAAAATGTTTAACTACTATTCCACAGGGCCATAATTTAGCACTCATTATTTCATCCTGTAGTATAACGTACCCGGGTCGATTCAAAATAGATGAATCAGATAAGTAAAATTGTGTTTTGCCTTTATTTTACCACTGAT
>MU194860.1:6031-17523 GCA_016904865.1 Pissodes strobi | reverse complement strand
AAGGAAAACAATGCTGGCATCACGTTTGATTTTAGATGTACAGCGCCTGCAACAATATAGAAATGTTACTTCATAGAAATCCATGAAAAATTTAATATTAATAATAATTAATATTTTTGGAACAGCAAACAACAAATATAAAAATACAAGCAAAAGCTTTGTATTTGCAATTTGCATATTAGATGGTTACTGAAGAACCTAAAAACATTCGCCTTAAAAGTTGAAAATTTTCAATTTCGTTTCTTAATTTAGCCGCAAATCTAAACTATTTTTTTTTTACGGCAATAACACACACTAAAGGGAGATCCTATGGCACTCGACGAGCAGAGTGTGTGAGATGTTGATTGACACCGTTCTTGAACAGCTGTAGGTTATAATTTGAGGGGAAACAAAAGTTCTGGGAGTGAGTTCCATAGTGATGCAGTGCGCCAGGCAAAGGAGTCCTTGTAAAGCGATGTTCTAGGTGTTTCCAGTTGTACAACGAACAACTGCGCTCTTGCCGTCTCTCGTGACTGTCTGACAGGCGATGCTAGGAGCGGGATGAGGGGAGCCAAATCCTGGAAACATCTGCCGTGAAAATATCTGTAAAACAGGGATATCTCGACCACATGTCTGCGGTGTTCCAGGCTACCCAGATCCCGGGTCAACTTCGGGTCGCCGACGAGACGCACAATTCTCTTCTGAATAGAATCCAGCAGCTTTAGGGTGTGCTTCGGTGCTGCACCCCAAATGTGTGAGCAATATTCTAAGTACGGTCTTATTTGCGCTTTGTAGGGCAAGAGCAGCTGCTGCGGTGTATACAGTTTTTTGTTACGAGGCTGATTTTGCGATGTTAGCAACGTGGTCATGCCAGAATATATTGCTGTTGGCCGAGACACCCAGTAGTCCTGTTGACGAGGATGGAGGAATGGCCGATCCTGCCATAATGATGTCAGGGCGTATTGGTTTTCTTGGTAAACGTGGTCGCTTGGGCTTTTGCTGCATATCACTAGACCAAACTTCTGTCGCCCCAAGTTCGAACCCTCTCCAGATCTTGATTAATTGCTGTAATCAGCTCCTGTCTGCGGTAGTATGTCTTAGTCGCTGGTAAAGGTTTTTCCGATCTAGAATGGGAGACAAGGGTACTGTCATCTGCAAAACTGTAAACAGGATTATTGGTTTCGGTCAGTAGGTCATTAATATAGAGGAGGAACAGAGTTGTTGAAAGTATTGCGCCCTGAGGCACATCCACGTTAATGGTGAATGTGTCTGAGATGTGTATATCAACTACAACGTGCAAAGATGATCGTCATCATATCAAAGAACTTTAAAAAAAGGCTCTTTTGTTTCTACTGCACCATTTTATATAAACAGGTTTTATATATTTCATATTATTGAATTTCATTCAAGATGATCCAAACTTTTAGAAAAAAAGAGCTTCAGTCACAGCTTACCATAAGCTGTGCTTCAGCTGTGCCCATTCCATTTCAAAATCCAAACTAAATGTTGTTCATTTGGTGTTCGAATTTTATGTAGAACAGCATGTGGATGATTCTAAGGATAATTTTTATTGCGTGGGACATAACTTATGAATCGATAGTCATCGCATTGGGAGGAGTTAGATTTTTTGCATTCTCTTTCTGTGCCCTTATTGCACGAACAACTTCACCTCTGGCTGAGGCCCAGATCTTCTATTTACTTTGTGATCTATCGGTGGTGGTTAAGTGAGGTCTGTCATCGTCGAAAGGTGTTTTTTAACATATTGCTGCCATCTCATAAGCTTGGTTTCTACGCTTAGATTTAGTTCGTTATTATTGTCCCTTAAGATTGTTGCTTGAGGCATTCTATATTGACTTGTCACTTCCTAAATTTTTTATGCTTGATAAAGATGTCATATTTTTCTTGAAGTTGTTCTGTATTTAGGCGTTTTGTCGACATCCACTTTTCTCTTGCCTCTCTACATTTTTCTTAATGATTCTATTATGTGTTTGTCTTCTCTTCCATATTTCTGTCATAAGGTTTAAGATTTCTTGTATCATCCATTCTTGCTGCTGACAGCTTACTGTGAATCCGATGCCTTGTTCTCAAATTCTCGTTATTTTTGGTTTTATTTCGTTCCAAATTGTCTTGATGTCCTCTCTCTGTGCAGATCTCTGCTGTTTCCAATTCTTGTTCAATTTTGGAGCTTATCTCTTTCTACTTCTTATATTGCCTATATTTGACATCAACTTCCAGGTTTACCGGATGTTTGGTTTTCGGACTTGGCGTCAAACGATAAATTAAGGAAAATGAAGATAGAAAAGTTCAAACCCTTTCTAGTTTCTGAAGTCAACAGCTTGGTGTTTATAGTGAATTAATTAATGCACTTTATTTCGAATTTACACTAAAGATAAACAAAAAAAATACAATTTCTACTAAAACACGGGGGAATAATAATGAGGTATTTTGCGGACCACTTACATCCACCCCGAAAGCAGTACTCTCATACTACACTCCCTCTTAAATGACATTACCCTATTTTTGACACCTTAATGAGATTTAAGTACGAAATGGTTGCAAAATGTTTTAAAACTGGCTTTTTCAAAATTAGAAAATAATCCTAAATGATGAAAAATTATCCCAAGCCTAAATTAAATTACAATTGTATTGGAAAAATTGGAACTTTTATCTTTTAAAATTTAACGTTCTTGCTCATTTGTGCCTGTATTTCTTCTTTGAACTGATTTTAAATCTTTATGGTGTTCAGGGCATGGTGATGTTTGTGAACTGCCAATACTTTTAGTGAAAGGTATCGTGACAAAAACGTCAGCCACTTCTACATTAGAGATTTGATTTCATTATGAAGAAACTTGATACGTTGGCAATCTAGATATGCACATTGAGGTTATTGGCCAAGTTTCTATAAATGCAAAATTGTCAATGCTTCATTTAGCAGCGGTTACCAGCGTATCCATAAAATCTGTTAGGAAAGCGATGAAATGCATAAATTTCACCTTTACAAAATAAAAACTTTGCTAGAACTTGGCGACGATGATCTGGACTGGTGAATTCAGTTTTGTGAAATCATGACAGGGAGAATTACTAGTCATGTAAATGGTCATGTGATTAAACACAACTGTCGCTACTGGAATTACGTTAATCCATATCTTTTAACAGAGGGGCACACTAAATATCCCTAAAAAGTCAATGTTTCGGCGAGAATACTGAGAGACAATATCATAAGTCCTTTTTTTATTGAAAAAAATTTAACCGACCACGTTTATGCTGAAATGCTCAACCAAACTATAAAGCCCTCGATTGTTCAGGAACTCAAACATCAAAGACTTGCAAGGCAATCTAAATTTGAACGGAGATGTTATACACTTCCAATACTATAGTGCTGTAGCGAGAGAGTGATTGAATCAAATTTATCCGAACCGATGCAGAAGAGGCACAATTAAGTGGCCGCCAAGATCACTTGATCTTACCCCTAGGGACTTCTTTTAATGGGATTACATTAAATCACTAGCTTACAAAACCCAGCCGTCTTCTCTGGAACAATTATGCCAGAGGATAAATGAAGCTTGTCAAAGTAACCCAAGAGACCTTTTTCAGAAAGATAGGGGGGAATTTTAAAATCTTTTAATTTTTTACATCATCTTAGTGTAGAAAATATAGCCATTGTAAGTTGTCAAAGCGTCATCCTGTATATGAACTTCAAAACAAAAAACAGCATGTATTGAATGAAACATGTCATTCTAAATACGGCTTACTAATTTTGCATGCCAAGTAAATTTTAACAACCACAACAAAATTCTGCTTAACCCAAAAAAAATGCATAATTTGGACATAACGTTGCATTTAATGAAAAAACAACAAATACAATCTTTATTCATTTAAAAAATCTAAAATGCTCTTAAATTATACGCCATTTAATTACTTGACACTTTATCTATTATTTTCTTTCAAAATTCAATTGCTAATAAGATAAATTTAGTAATTCCCCAAATTGATATTAGATCTAAATTAGGACCTTCTTTATGCTATTATATATCCTATTTTCCCTATTTAAAATATTATTTTAAAGAATTATTTGGAATAGATTTGACAACAATGTATTGTGGATATTATAGTGTTAATTAAGTACCTCTAATAAGATAATAGTTTAGCCACTTAATACATCGCTATCAATTTATTGGTTTTAAATTTGTGTATCTAAAACATTCGCATTCGTATGCCAATGAATTATTGTATGTATTTATAGTTTTGTTTTGGCTATGCGGTCTCTTGAAATAAATATTTATTATTTGTAACGAATGGTTTACCAACAAGGCGTATCGACGGTAATTGGTACCCAAAAGCGTTTCATTTTTTTTGCGTTACAAAGCCATCCAATCCAGATTGAGAGTTTGGTTTTTATAAGGTTTTAAGAGGTGACTTTGTAGCCACATTTATTGTAGTTTAAGAGCAACAAGGTTGTAAATTATAAGGCTTGTAGTGTTGATTTTTAATGAGGCTATGAAGTCACCATTTAAAACCTTGTAAAAATCTGGTAATAGGTTTTAAAAAATCAATATTACAAGCCTTATAATTTATAATCTTGAGGCTCTTAAACTACAGAAAAATTTGGATATTTACCATCAATATCCTCGTTGGGGAAAACCATTCTACATAACGTTATGGGTTCGATTGAATGTCAAGGCATGGCTATTATTTGTAAACTGTAAAACGTTAAAATACCATTTATTATTAGCAAATTAAATAGGATCAAAATGTTGACGTTTAAGATTAATTAAACAATGGAGAGATGAAAATTCAATTTAAAATTAAGAGGATAACAATTTTCTGTTTGTTTGTTCTATAGTTTGGTTGGGCATTTCAGTATAAACTTGGCTGATTAAAATTCCTTCAATAAAAAAGGACCCAGTATTCCCGCCCAAATATGAACTTTTTGGTGATATTGAGCGTGCCTCTCTGTAGCGACAGTCATTTATTTGCATAATCATTATAGTACGGCGGTTAATCAGCATTATTGGGACCAACCTTGCATTTTTGAGTAGAGCACTGAGATTTGGCATAGTGGTAGTGCATACCCATACATCACTTTTAAGAAGTGGAACCAAGTTTGAAATCACGGGAGAGCAGCGGTATAACGGGTTGCATACCTGCCAGGCGCAAATTTGAGAACACCGCTAAACGAGCACACCCGACCCTTTCTATGGGTGAATATGACTCACAAATACCTAATACGGGAAGTATTCTGGAACATAACTGCAATCCGCGTGGTAGCAGGTTGCCTACCTTTTGGGCGCAGAAACTAATAAATCCTCAGGCAAGTGCATATAAATAAAACATAATAATCGGTGTATTTATTATTATTTTAACGCAATTTCGTCTTACTAGGAAATCCTTCCGCCGAGGAAACCGACGATTTATTGAATTTTAATAATCGTAAGTGCTCCTCTAAAAGCTCTAAGCAGGCTGTGATGGCTATGGAAACTCTAGGGTGAGACCAGTGCTAAAAATTTGTGATGAGACTTGAGCAGGGAACCAATTAAACGAAATAAGCTAGTAATGTTTGGCGATTCTCCAGTTCCAAATGACAATAATAAGAGCAAAGAGCCAAATTAATGCATTAAAAACTACAAATGATTTGTTCAGTAGATTGTACGTTACAATCAGTAGAAAGCGCCCGGCTAATTTCGACGAGTTCTTCAGCCACGAGAGCCACGAATTTTCACCCGCATTCTCAAGTACAAATGGCAATATGAGGTCTATAGCTAAGTCAGAAGTTTTGAGTCAATGTCTCGCTTGCTCGTCTAAACCTGCAGCAGAATGTTCCAATTTCCAAGTCAAGATTTTGGATGGAGGAGCAATTATACACTTGATGAAGCCGGGTCTTTGTCTCATTTTCTCTGACTGTCAAAAAAGTTTGAAAGGAGGGAATGTTCTACGGTTTCCCGATTGAATATAGTTTGGGATTTGTGAGTACTTTGAATTACAAGCCTTTAATACATATAAGATACGTTGTTTGAGCTTAACATAAGTATTTTTGATCAAAGAGATACCTTAAGAAGAGCCTGAAGGCGCTGACCTGTGAGAAAAGAGGAATCGGTCCCCAGCTGGAGATAGACACCAAAATGCCAGCTAACTGGATGAGCTTCCTTCGGAATTCCGAAAATAGAACTGATCTGTATGACATTCTGGCTAGGAGCATATCTACTTACACACCAAAAAATAAGTCCATTCTTGTATCGACATCTGACAACTCCATAACGTCAAACCATGCAGATGTTAATATCACTAGTCTTACTCCATGTAACCATGAAGAAGCCGATTCTCGCATGTTTGTGCATCTGGCTCACATGCTAAAATATGGATACAGAAAGGTTCTGATTAGAAGTTCAGATACAGATGTGGTTGTGTTAGCTATATCATGCTGGGCCAGACTACAAGAGGTTGAGGAGTTATGGATTCACTTAAGGACTGGAAAGCAACATAAGTGTCTACCTATTCACGAAATCTCATCTGCATTAAGTAATTATAACACTAAAATCATTTAACTAATTATTTCTTAGTAGGGCCAGCATTATCTACTGTACTTCCAGCATTCCATGCTCTCTCAGATTTTACAAGATTGAAGAGAAGACGACAGCCTTGATTGTCTTAAAGCTGCACCCTGAAGTCGCCCCTTTCCTAGAGATGCTGATGCAAGGAGAGGTAGAGGATGGAAAGCCTGGTATACAGCGATTCGTGTTAAGCAGTACGAAAGCCTCACCAAATGCCGTCGGGCGCTCTTCGCCAAGGGAAAACTTCTAGACAGCATTCCTCCGACCGATGATTTCCTAGATCTCCAAATTTTGAGGGCTTCTTACGAGGCGCAGGCCAGACAAGCGGTCTCCCCAATCCTGAACGACTTGAACCTGCCATCACCGTCAGTGTGTGGCTGGAAAGCCGGCCTGGAAGGATGGAGGTTGCTTTATAAAACTAAGCCTACAGCAGAAGCAGCTTGTAAAGAAACGCTTATGTCATGTAATGGGAAATGCAACTGCGCTGAATCTAAAGTACTTTGCCGTGAGTTTCGTAGCTGCCCGTGCCCTAAGAACCTTAATTAATGTCAAACAAATGCCAAAGTCTGATATTTATGGCTCAAATTTGTGACGTAATAGATTTTGTATCATTACATTCTGTGATTACGTCTAGTACAATGAATAATAGCATCCATTAATAACGACATGGAATTAATTCTAAACGCTTTAAATGATGTTAAACTGTCTGTTTGCATTAATTACAGCTTTTCTTAATTTTATAATTTTCTGCCCATCTTACAACTGAGGTTCAACGCTTTTTCTGCTTATTTTTTACATTTCTTATCAGTTGTAGCGTAGCCATACAAAGTGATGCCATTTTCAAACATTCTGTATTATATATATTATATATCCTAAAGTTAACCGTTTTGGGATTAATATATTCATGAGCATACCGATTTAAAAACTTTTTCCCTTTTTAAAAGAGTGTATGGATTCATTGGGAGCTGATGTATTTATACAGGGTGGTCCGTAATGAATGCGTCATATTTTAACCGTAGATTATAGATGTAAAAATATTGCGATTTAGCTAAATTCACCTTAATACAAAAATCGATAATTACCGAGATACAGGGGGTCAAAGTTAAAATATAGTATTTGGTTTTAATTAATATTTTCATAAGTATCTGACGGATCTTGCTGAAAATTGGTACGTGGGGGTTCTTTGGGGTGGAAAATAAGAATCTAGCGTCTATTTTGTTACACCTGATATGGGGCGCCCCCTGCCGACCGCTCTGTCTATTAATGGGGCACTAACTTTTTTCTGCGTAACTGTTCAGCCATTCTGATTACAAAATGTGATTCTCCTATGTTTTTTAGATAAAAAAGGTATTCTTGATTTAATTCGATTTAACACTCCTTTTTCGAGAAATTTAGACTTTGATCATGACGAAAAAATGTATTTGCCTAACAATAATTTAAAAAGAATAACAATAATACACAATGTAAAATACCAAATCTACACATAACGCGAAAGGCCTTTAACAACTAAGAACTATTTTAATAGATGTGCAAAATGAGCACCATTCACCTCAATACATTTTCTCATTGCTTTCATTAACTACCGTCTTAACTCCATCACGAATTCTCTGTAGAAGATTTTCGCGTATTAAAATTTCTCCCTTGTAAACCAAATCTTTTAGATGGCCCCAAAAGTAAAAATCTAAAGGATTAAGATCGGGGCTTCGAGCAGGCCAAGGAAATTCGCTGGCACGTCGATTCACCTATGTGGAAAACTTTCATCTAAAAAGTTCCGAACCTGTAGAGGATAATAGGCAGGCGCTCCATTGTGCATGTACCACATATCTTCCCTAATTGCCAATGGAACTTCATCTATTAAGATTGGCAAATCGTTTTGCAAAAACTGCAAATAAGTCTTCACCATTAATTCGCACTGGCATGGCAGTTCAAATGGCCCAACAATAAAGTCCCCGATAATGCCACACCAAATATTTATCGAAAATTCGTGCTGAAAATGTCTTTCCCTAACCAAATAAGGGTTTTCCTGTTCCCAAGCATGATTGTTTCTCCAATTAAAAACACCACGTCTCGTAAAGGTCGCCTCATCCGTAAACAACACGTTACTTAAAAAAGCAGCTTCATTTACTTGCTTGTCCAGTACAAAGTTGCAAAAGGTTAGTCTTGCAGGTAGGTCACGAGGTAATAAATTCTGGACGGGGTTTAAATGATAGGGATAAAGTCCCTCATCATGAATAATTTTTAAAATTGTTGTTTTATTTATCCCTGTTGCTGCACGTAGACGTCGTGTGCTTATTGAGGAATTTTCCGCTACCCGCACCAAGATTTCTTCTTCCTGCTCCACACTTACAATTTTTGGACGACCAACTCTTTGCCGTGGACGAAATTCACCCGTTTCACCTAATCGTCTAAAAAGACTTTGAAAAAGATTATGGTCTGGTTGCCTGCGATGCGGGTACATTTCCAAATATCTCCTGGCTGCGGCACGGCCACTGTAATTGGCTTGAGCATAAACGCAAATCATGTCTCCCAATTCAGCATTTGTAAAAGCGTTATGCTTCGGCATTTCTTATAAGTTTAGTGCTTTCAAACTACTTTTGACGCTTACTGTCATGCGTTGTCGGTTGTCGATGTTATGTAAAATAATATTATTGACAGTATCAAGATAAAATCATAATGCATTAAATAATTTAAGTTCGAATTTCTCGAAAACGGAGTGTTAAATCGAATTAAATCAAGTATACGTTTTTCATCTAAAAAATATAGGAGAATCACATTTTGCAATCAGAATGGCTGAACAGTTAAGCAGAAAAAAGTTAGTGCCTTATTAATAGGCAAAGCGGTCGGCAGGGAGCGCCCCCTAGCAAGTGTAACAAAATAGACGCTTGATTCTTATTTTCCACCCCAAAGAACCCCCACGTACCAATTTTCAGCAAGATCCTTCAGATACTTATGAAAATATTAATTAAAACAAAAAACTATATTTTAACTTTGACCCTCTGTATCTCGGTAATTATCGATTTTGGTATTAAGGTAAATTTAGCTAAATCGCAATATTTTGACGTCTATAATCTACGGTTAAAATATGACGCATTCATTACGGACCACCCTGTATTTTGTCTGTGGAAATGAAGTGACTTACAAAAATCCCTAGCTTAACACTACAAAATCGATTTCATTAGTTTCTGCGCCTAGGGGGGTAGGCAACCTGCCACTACGCGGCTGGCACATGGTCCAGTTACGTTTCAGAATATCTCCCGTAATATTGGTGAGTGATAGCTACCCATAGAAACGGTCGGGTGTGCTCGTTTAGCGAATTTCTCAAATTTGACCCTGGTAGGTATACAATCCGCCATATCACTGCTCTCCCGTGGTTGCAAACTTGGTTCCACTTCTTAAAAGTGAGGTATGGATATATACTACCATTGTGCCAAATAGCAATGCTCTACTCAAAAATGCAAGGTTGGTTTGACTAACCGCGGTACTAGTAGAAAAAAAGAAGACTCATCACTAAAGCAAATGTTTTTTTTATTATTATTAATTCGGGTGTCGCTGTAATTGCATTCTTCTACCCGCATCACCGCCGCCCAGTTCTCGCAAAATTTGTACGAAACTCCTGCTGCTAAATCTGTATATCTTCATCCAAAACTCTAGATTATTTTTACCAACAGATCCATCTTCTTGAAATTTTGAAATAAAATCTCTTATATAGTCGTGGCTGACGATCTTGTCAGGATGCCTTTTATTACCACATGGCGGTTCCTTAATAGCACATACACTCAGCACCATAAAGAAAAATTATTTCTACTCGTCTTTCCATAGGAATACATCATTTCGAAGAAAACATAGACTCTAGTGATAGCAACAGGAAGCACGTTAAGTTTTAAATGATTTAAAAGATGCAAATTGATAATTTTATAAGAGCAAAAAATAAAAAAAATAATAAAATTTAGCGCTACAATGGAGTTATTTTTATGAGATTACATTAAATCAGCAGTTTACAAAACACATCCGGTTTCTCTGGAAGAATTGTCTCAGAGGATGTTTATCGAAGTATTTCGAGACACATTTTTCAGAAACTTAGGGAGGAATTTGAAAATCGACTTCATTTCTGTTTGGAACAAAACGGAAATCATATTGAGCACACGCAAAAAATAGAAAGTTTAAGCACTACAATAGTTTTAATTTAGGCTTGGGATCCCTTTTCATTATTTATTTTTATTTTTGATTTTTTTCTGCTAAACTTTGCAGCAAAAGCCAGTTTTAAAACATTTTCTCAAAATTTCGTACTCAAATATCATTAATTTTGGTATCGCTGAAAAGGTTTCCAGACAGGTGTCACAAGTGGGGATGTGCCATTTAAGACTTTAATGTGGGTGGGTGAGGGTGCTCCGCAAAATATCTCATTTTTATTCCCCCGTATTTTTGTAGAAATGGTATATCTTCTTTAGTGTAGAACATATAGCCAAGTTTTCAAATTGTCACTCTATGTACCTATCTAGGACCAAATTACACTGAAGCTGTACGGGGTCGGTCAAGTTTGCCCCCCGTATTAAACAAATTTCAAAAATAAATGAAGCATAATTTTGCACACATTTTGCACAATTTTGCACACCGCAAATAAAATTTTGCACACCCACACAAGGAAAACTAGAGCTGTTTTTTATACGGGGGGCAAACTTGACCGTTCCCCCCCGTCTGTTATAAAATTGAAAATTTTTTATGCCTCTCGATTCGGCAAATTTTGCACAATTTTGCACACCTATTTTCAAATTTTGCACACTTATCTGGGGAAAGTTATGAGGTGTTAAAAATTTGAATTTTCCCCCCCGTTTGTCAAAATGTGGAAAAATTTTGATGCTGCTAGGTTCTACTAATTTTGCACACCTATTTTCAAATTTTGCACACTTTTCTGGGGAAAGTTATGAGGAGTCAAAGAATTGCATTCCCCCCCCCCCCCGCCCCCCG
>JAEQML010069382.1:0-17523 GCA_016904865.1 Pissodes strobi | reverse complement strand
TCATTCCGATTCAAAAATCTTGCATAACATTTCATCAAAAAACTTCAATAGGCTGGATTTCATGGAGGACATCGAGCTCCACAACGAGCTGCGTACATTGCCTCAACACTCAGGTCAATCTTAACAGATCTTACATGCCATTACACAGAAGGCTTCTCGACTGAATTAACTATTCGCCCATACACTTGGAGGTTGGGAGGGCCGCTTGATCAAGCATTTTTTATTTCAAATAATTTTTCCTATTTTTACTACAGTAATGTAATTTAATTTAATTTTATTTTATTTTATTTTTATTTTTCATTTTTCTTCCTCTTCTTTCTCTATCTTTTAAGTTGATTTAGCTTAGGCTAAATTCATCCCTTCTTAAGTTAGTCCTCTAGAAGTTGAGTTAACTCAGGTTATTGTCATCTCCTTTCTTTTCTGTTCTATCCGTCGAGTTGAGTTAGCTTAGGCTAGCCTTATCTCTAAGTTAGTCCTCTATTTTCACTTGATCAAGCATTTTCTTCCTTCCAAACCAACTTTCAAGCCACCACTTAAACATTCAACCGAACTTTCAAGTATTCACTTGCAAATTAGCCATTTAATACATACATGCCATTTGGTTAGTCTCATCTGGCATAGTAGCAACTCCTTTTGTACTTTAGGTTAACTTTAGACCACTGCAGTAACTTTATTTAATTTTATCTCGCAACTTAATACTAAGCGTCATCAGTCTGCCTGTCAAGACTGTGAATAGCAATAGCACAGTCGACACATTCAATGTGTCATCCAAAAGCGAGGGTCTTGGTACCGTGCTTTTGTTTTTAATTTGCTCTATTTTAATCTAAATTATGTGAACCATTTCTCAAAATGTGACGGACAATGTGTGATATTTAATTGTGACCATTGTCGATTTTTGTTTTGTGTTTGATCCATGGATATGTCCTTTGTCTACTGACAAGTAAATAAAAGAAGTCCACCATTTTTTTTACGCACAAAAATGACACAAAAATCATTATTCTGAATTAAAATTAATAACTTTAGCTAACCCCCCCTTTTTTGCAATAAAAATGTTTTTAATCCCATCAAATTTATAACTGAGCGCAACAGTATTCATCTCATAAAAATTTTTACCAAAAATAACTATTGTCTCAACTCAACAACATTCTTTGACTCTCCACTGACAAGGGGTTCTTTTACTTACTTTCAGGTAACACTGATGATGGCTACGGCCGAAAGCGCTCTGTAACGCTCTTTATAGAAGTCGATTTGGATTAAAATTTGCATGATATACAAAGATTGTTTCATTACTATGTTTCGTACATGCACACAGCCTTTACTCTGCATTTAATTTAAAGCATTTGTATTTCAGTTACTCCTTAGTCCGAACCTGGAGTGTCGGTATAATAGATGCCGTTATATGCAACAATCGCTGGAAAGCAAGCTGTCACTCCGTCAAAGAAATCGTTCAATTTAACATATTTCTGTCTCCGTCAGTGTTGTGTAAACAACATTATGTCAAATAAAGAAAGAACATGTTTCTACCCTCTCAAAGTCATCCGCCTCCGCGCAATTTCCCGCTCTGTTCTCCCTGTCCGTGCCGGTAGGAAAATTTAGATTTTAGTGCCTTACAAACACTCACCCCTGAAACAACGGTCCAGTCACCGCTCTGTTTGAGTTTGGCGCCAAAAACATCGGCCCCTGTCGCTGCCCTGTTTGACGCCCAGATATTTAGTAGTTTTTCTCTTTTGTTTGCACAGATATTTAGAAAATATCTGCTGTACTCTGTGTTACCTTTGGGCGTTTTAACGCATTTTCTCGAGACACTACAACTCATAGCGTCTCTTCTGTTGAAGATAAAAGAACGTAAAATGGCGGATGGAAACTTGTAATTAGACAAATCTGTGCCTGTACTCAAGATTAGAATCAAATATTCGAAGTCTTATATCCCTGGCGAAGTTAAGTTGAGAGAATCGTAGAAGTAAAATCACCAGGTATTTAGTGTGAACGGATAGGCAGTTTGAAATATAAAAAATATTAATTAAATTCAGTAAAGCAAGTTTATTTTAAATCAAATAATCAAGAAGTTTTGTTAGATATTTAGTAATAGTTAACCTCATGTACAGTACCTATTTAGTTTTATGTGTGAAAGGATGAATGCATGAATGTAGTTAGAAATTATTGTATATATTAATCATATTTAATTTGCATTATTAAAGTACGTAATACCTAAAATGCATGTTTAAATTCACACCCCACCACCCTATTTTGATACAGTCCAATAATTAAAGTCGTTAATTATAAAGTTAATTAATTACACCCCCTCTTTTATGGTGTTAAATGATTGTTTATACCGACCATTTGCCCTTTTGGATCTTGAGATGTAGGATGACGGTTATTTCAAGGTCTACTTATTATATAAATAAATTATATTGTTTTTTTTTTATATGCTACATTACATAGACTCATTATAGTAGAATTATTTCCATTCCTATTAAATATCATGCGATACAATGATTGCTTTTGACTGGCCTTTAAGAAAAATCTAGGAAACCCAAGATCAAGTAGATGAAGGTACCATTCAGGATCATTCAAGAACATCTACATGCAACATCATCAGTTCGCAAAGTTATTTAAGGACATGCAATACCAAGGGGTGAAGAGGTCTACATCAAGGTCACATGCGAGGCAAAGACGGAAGGAGGAGAACTCGGAGCGGAATAAACCTACTACTAAACTAGCTCGCATAAGTAATGAGGCAAAATTAGCCAATATTGGGATAATGAAATTTTAAATAGGATTTTTACACATCACGTATATGAATGTAAAATCAGAACACATTGGAAAATCGATTAATTTTAAGATAACTGGGCATTAAGGATTTTAAAGTTATATTTTATCTCAAAAACAAGCGTTGTACGATAGTTACGTTCGAGGTATTTATAGAACCTCAATAAAAGTTTCGCGAAAACCACCAGTAAATACATGTTATATAATATATTGTAAACTATAACTATCACTATATCGCTATATTTGCCCAAGAGGAACTATCACCATAAAACTTAAGCCAAAATTATAGGCTCCAAATATATTAAAGGCGCATTCATACTTTAGTTTTTTTAATACCTTTTAACATTAAAATACATAACATTTTCAACTTGCTTACCTTTGGAACCTGAACCACCCAGTATCAATCCACCCAAATAATCGTTGCTCTTCCCATAATCCTTATCAAATACAGTGATATACAGGCTCTGCATGTAGAGTTCTGTGGGTCTAGTCTCAAAAGCAAATTCCTCGTTGTAGACCGGATTCAAATTTTTCCATTTTACGGTCGTTTTATGCTTTCGATGATAGGGATCTGGCTTGAGTTGTCTGGAACCGTTAAAGATTTCTACTGTTATAGCAATTCGACTTTGTCAACTTATTTAATTGAAAAAAGGCTTTAAGTAACGAAAAATAATAATATTCAAATAACTTAAATCACATGAAGCCTGGAATAGGATGAAAATAATGAACTTATAACTAGGTGGCTCGTTTCCTCATTTCAAGCATCATCAAACCCACGACTATAACATAATTTATTACTCTGTCAGAATTAAATATTCAGCACCGTTTGGTACCGATGCCTGCCTAAAAAAGTATCAACAATATGGTCAACAGTTTATTAATTGCATTTAGTACCAACACGATTGCACACTGAGACATTCAAAAGCCCAGTCGAAATATCTATTACCATATTTATAATCCTTCTGCTTCTCCACGCGCCTGCCACTGGTTTCTACTGCCCTTTTTTCCAGTTTCACAACTCTTATTACTATATAATAACAACAATATAAAGTGTTTTCAAGATGATTAATGGGCAGTTCAAATGAGATTAGTGCATGGAAAGGTCATTCAAGAGTATACAATGTAAAAGGCACCTCAAGGTCAAGTGAAGAGGGGTAGGGACAAAGGTGGAGGAGAGCTAGGAGTGGCCCAAACCTGCTACTAGCCGTGTAAAATGCAGTCATTTTCTGGCGCCATCTAGTATTTAAAATCAACATCTCTATATCTGGTCTAATTCTAAAGCAGTGTAAGTCTATTTTGGCTTATCATTGGACAACAGTATCAACAAGATTGATGCTCAAAAGTTGAATTTTGATCAAAATCCAAATCGCGAATGAAATTTGATTTAGAATTACCGCTTGTTCATCGCATTCCTCTGATTGAACTAAGTATTAAATCTAGACGAATGAATGATATTTAATATTTAATCATTGTCTACAGTCCTGAAAATTATTTGGGCAATATGGAAGAAGAAGAAATTCGGCCTAAACTTACTTTCAAGATATACATTTCTCATTATCCGCCTTGAAAGTTAGATTGAAGTTTCCAAATTCAATAAACTTTCACCCCTGCTTCGCAAACACAGACGTAAAGCAGAAATAAAAATGACTCGACATAAATCTAATAAACTGTCTGCAACATTCAAAGCTAAACCGATCCCCATCTTATAGAGCTTTAATCACGTTTAGAGGGTAATAAATAGAGTATTACTCCCACACTCTATATTTGAAATACACTTCCCTTTTGTAAGTTCCAAACCTACGTAACGACATGCATATTTAGAAGGTTTCTCCATCGTATAATTTCAATGTAAAAGCGTATTTGCATATTACTTATAAACTACTTTCAAGCGGTTAAGGGATTTTTAAAATGTATCTCGATTTCAAAGTCTAATAACTTTTTAACGAAGTAAACAATCTGTTCTTGAGGATTAACAGGCAAAAGATGCATAAATACAGGGTTTTAAAAGTTCCTAGAGCCATACGTTTCTAGAAATATACGGAATTCTTTACTGGTTGAAAGGTTTTCTAAGAGAGAGGAATGTGTATTTTCTTCTTCTACTGCTTTAGCTGTTTTCTTTTATATCAATATTTTTTTCACCGTGATTTCTATCTTGTTGCTTGTCTACTCCTGCAAGTCCTGTCCAGTTTTGGTGTGAAATTTTTTTCACTGTATCATCTACAATTCGTTCACTAGCTCTTATGTACTTAATTGTTGTTCAAAGATATTTCTTTCAATTGCTCTTTGGTAACCGCAGCTGGTGTTGCTGATGAATACAGCTTTTTAACCTCATACCTAAGGGAAAATTTATGGTTAGAACATTTTCCAGCTTGATTTATGTTGGGTTAACCCTTCGTGGTATATTTACGTCTTCTCCTATCGTTTACCAGCATTTCGTTTTGTTCATCAGGCTGGTCTATCTTATTATCCCATTTGTTTACCATTAGCTTAAGTTCTTCTAGCATACATTCATCACTTCGGCTAGGGCTTGAATAAATATAACCATATCGTTCGCAAAACTTAGAGTACTGAATTCTTCATGGAATATACTCTGACCTAATGAGTTCCTTGAATAAATGTTTTGCCACTACTCTATGGAGTTTTAAAGGTATGATTTTTCATCATGTTTAACTTCTATCTTCATATTTGCTTTGATCGCAACTGTATACATTTTTGTTTCAACTGTTGCGCTGTTGTATATTCCGTTTATTACCTCCATCTATCTGGTCGATTTGTGTGTTTCTTATTACTTTTATAATTGCTCAAATTTTGCCTGTATCGAACGAGTTCCTAAAGTCAATGAAGACTGTCTCCATACTTTGTTGCTTTCTTCATTATTGGTCTAAAAGATTTGTTTGTCAGAATTTTTGGTTGATGCCCTTTTAAAATTTCTTTTTCAAATTTTACTAATTATAAGTGGTCATTCTTTATAAAAGTTGCAACCACGATCAACAGTCAATTTTAAGCTAATCGTTTTAGATCGTCTAGTGGTATCTTATTTCGCTCTTTATTAATCAAATAAGGATGTATCTGGTAATACTCTACATATCGAGATATCATCGTTGACATCTTCATCCATCCAAAATAATAATTAATAGGAGATTCGTCATATTCGGTTAGTTTAAGATTTTCCGACGGCATGGGCAAATAAACCTTTCTGTTAAACCTGAAATATTGATATGACGTTAAAGATCGTGGTGGACACCATCAACAATTATTAGTAATCCACCAAAATATCCACCAGAGTGACTAGAACAAAACCTACAAAGAGAGACATAAAACGGACCTTCCAACCTATGCAAAGGTTCTAAATGGTATCTAATAACTACTCTACTGAAATTGAATTGAATTAAATGATCGGTGTGGCTATACGTCCGCCGGCGGTATCTAATAAACGAACGAATAATTCCGCCGGCCGGCGGATTCATTACCACTGCAATAATTTGTCCGCCGAAAAAAACATTATATTTACTAGGCGCGGCGGAATAGAGGTATTGTTTAAAGACTTCCGCCGCTTGGCGGAATGTTTCTGTATTACACTGAAATTCCGCCGAAATATAACGTATAATTTTTACTCTTCTCTTTAAAAGCACAAATCACAAGAAGTGTATATTATTGTGTCGTGTTTTGTGTTTGATGAACCAAAAATATGGATATGGATAAAGATATAGGACTTGGTGACGTTTTCGATTCCTATGAAGAGTTTGTTGAGGCACTAAATAAATACTGTAAAAAAGAATACGTATCATTTTATAAACGACAAGCTAGAACTATCTCGGGAGCGAAGAAGAAAACCGAACTATACATAGACCCTAAATTGAAATATTACCAGTTGAAGTATGCTTGCATTAAAGGCGGTAAAAAGTTTAAGTCGTTCGGAAGCGAAGAGCGAAGCACCAGGTACGTTTGTAGACATGTTTCCATTCCGTCATCTATCTCGGCACTATAGCCAAAATAAGACGTATTTTTGGACAGAATTGAAACATGCAGCCTGAAAATAGTAGCAAGCAATAATAAATAATTTTTGGGTAATATACAATCAAATCTACAGGTGCACACTGTACCTATTTGCTGCTCCTCTAAAAGACAAGAGTCTAGAGAGCCAGCGTCCACTTTATCTCCCGAGCTTCCGCGCAAAATATTTCGTAAAAAGTGCATCCAAAGTACAGGCACATATTAAAATAAGTAATATTTCACTTTTCGCATGGCCCTCAACTTAACCCATACTAACCCAAACACGCGCGCTTGTCTTCTAGATTCCAGATTAAGCAAAAATAATCGAAACTAACTTTAACTAGCCAAACAAGCGCATTGAGACGAACGCGAGTTAAATGGTCAGCTTCCCACAGAACCTGCAGATTCAGCACGCTCCCAGGCGGACGATTCCCAGAAGCTATTGCAGAGTGTGCATCCGAACCGAACTTATAAATATTGCTTTGTTATAATCTAAAATCACTTTTACTCTATTTGCTTGCTAGTATTGTACTTAAATCCGTATTTTGTAAAATAAAATTATTTTTAAAAAGCGGTTTCAGTCTTCTCAAAATATATTTGGCGCAGTCGGTAGGATAGTGCAGTGATTAGGTCGATCGTCGAAGTCACTTGTGGTTTCAACCCTTAGGCGCTATCCAGAACCTCCCCAGAAGACACCAGTCCAATCTAGAAGAGCCATAGCAGTAGAAGTCGGAAAAGGACAAGGAAAGACAGAACGGAATCTTCCGGATTTGTAAGTGCCTTGTAAAATCCTTTTTGCCCCTTTTGAACCCTTTGTTTGAGGAATTCTTGTAGGGATAGTTTAGGGCCGTGTATTGCGTACACATTTAGTTCTAAATAATTTTCCCGTCTATCGAAGACACGTATTTTTAAGTTGTTTAAACGCAAAGCATATTTGTGCGAATTATTATTTTAATAGTATTTATATTTAATGGTTGAACACGTAACCACTGAAGATCTTTTAAAAAGTTTACTTTCAACTAGTTCAGAAACCAATATGTCTGAAACCAGTAAATTTAATTGGGATCTCTTCAAGTCCCGTTTGGAAAATATAAAACCTTACGATGGTGACAGTAACACCTTAAATAAATTTATAGTTAGATGTGACGATTTTATAGAAAGATATAAGACTTTTAAAGATACCGACCTAGATCAACACGTTTTCGAGTGTATTCAAGAAAAGCTATGCGGAAAAGCAGAGCTAATGGTAGGAAGACGTGTCGAACTAGATAATTGGATCGCATTAAAAAGCGCCCTTATACAGTGTTTTTCTGATCGAAGAGATATTGATTGCCTCGTACAAGAATTAACGCGAGTTAGGCCATATAACGGCGAAAACTTAATAACATTCGGAAATAGATTACAAGTTATAAAAAGTAACGTTATCCAACGTGTAAGTAACGATTCCACATTATCTCGCCTTGAAGTAAAATGTCAAATCGATCACTATAATAAAACTGCTTTAAACACATTCATTGCAGGTTGCAGCGGCAACCTTAGAAATAATATGTATATAAAAAGACCAACAAGCTTGGAAGACGCTATCGCTTTTGTTACAGAATTTGAGAATTTTGAAAAATTGTATGGAAATTTTCATGATTCAAAGAAAGAGAAATTTAATAGTAATTTTTCAGGTCATAGAAATTCGAATAACAATTTTTCAGGTAATAACAATAATCACAATTTTGCACGTCAAAGTAATTATCCCCAATTTCCAACACAACCAAATTTTCACAACCCAAACTTTTCGCCAAAACCTGTTTGGCATAGTCAACCTGTTAATATCCAACCTAGGCAACAAGTACCGCCTAGAAGATTTCCCACAAATCAACAAGTATTTGGTCGACCACAGAATGTTTTCAGACCAAATCAAATTCCAGCCAATCAGTTACCAAAACCCACGCCCATGTCGACGACATCTCGAAATCCAACTGTAAATACATATAGAACAAATAATTATTACAAAAATACTCATAACCAACCACCTAACTTCACTTTTCAAGAATTACATACTAATGAGTATGACGAATCTCTCGAAGAAGCTCCACCGGAGAACTTCTACCCCGAAAATAATTATTACGACCCCAACTTTTCAGATTACTATACCGAACCATACTATGGCCAAAATGCCATTGAAAATTCTGAACAGGATGTGCAAAATAAAGCTCCCCCTGTAAATGAAAATTTTCTCGAAACAGGCCAGGAAAACCCATTGACCTGACCGAAATAAATATCTCCTCAAATAATGCCTTACCTTACGTATTAATTAAAGATAGGAACATAAAAATATTAATTGATACAGGTAGTTCTCGCTCTATTTTGAATCCAAATATTGCAGAATATTTTTATCCTAATTGTATATACCAATCTAGTAATGTAATAAAAACTGCCGTAGGTAGCCAAAAAACACAATATCAAGCCTCAATCCCTCTTTTAACTGCGTTTGGTATTTATAATAAAATTGAGTTTATTTTATTTCACTTTCACGATTATTATGACGGTGTTTTAGGTTTACAAGACTTAATGAATTTAAATCTAAATATCGATTTAATAAATAGGAAATTAGTAGGTCCAAACCTAGAAATACCCTTTAAATACCGAGAACCTAGTGAAGTTAATTTTTCATTTTCCGTAAACGCACAGGAAAAAATTCTCAAACGCATCCCTGTAAGCGTTTATACAGGTGAAATTATTACGAAGCCATGTCATGTGAACGACTTGTATATTCCCCAAATTTTGTCAACTTCTGAAAATGGTTTTGCCCCAGTTGAAATTCAAAACCCAACTGATCATACTATTTCAGTAACCCTAACTGAACCATTACCTGTCGATTGTTTTAATCAAAATGAATTCGAAATTTTCACCATGACTCATTTCCAAAATGAAATTCGAAAAGACCACTTCAATAAGAAACAATCTCGAATTGACCCATTACTTCGAACCGAACATTTAAACAGCGAAGAAAAATGTCTATTGCACAAGTTATGTAATGACTTCTCCGATGTATTTTTCAAACCAGGTGATAAGCTTACATTCACGTCTAAAATAAAACATGAAATTAAAACCACTGATAACATCCCAGTTCACACAAAGTCATACCGTTATCCTTACATTCATAAAGACGAAGTGCAACGTCAAATTAACGATATGCTTGAGAAAAATATTATTCGACCTTCATGTAGTCCGTGGTCCTCTCCCATATGGATAGTCCCAAAGAAAATCGACGCCTCCGGTAAAACTAAATGGAGAGTAGTGTGTGACTATCGTGTCGTAAATTCCAAATCAATCGATGATCGATATCCAATACCCAATATAAATGACATTTTAGATCGATTAGGTAGAGCCCAGTATTTTTCCACCCTCGACCTTGCGAGCGGGTTTCACCAGATAGAAATTGAAGAAAAGTCAATCGAAAAAACTGCATTCACGGTAAACAATGGTCATTACGAATATTTGCGCATGCCATTTGGACTTAAGAATGCGCCAGCGACCTTCCAAAGAGTAATGGACGAAGTCCTAAAGGAACTCCAAAATAAAATATGTATGGTCTATATGGACGATATCATTATTTTTAGTGTAGGTTTACAGGAACATATTCAAAATTTAAAATTAGTATTTTCCAAGTTAAGAGAAGCAAACTTAAAAATTCAGTTAGATAAATGCGAATTTTTACGTAAAGAAGTTGAATTTTTAGGACATATAGTAACTCCAGAAGGTATTAAACCAAATAGCAAAAAGATAGAAGCAATACAAAAATTCCCCGTGCCTAAAACTCAACGCGAAATAAAATCATTCCTAGGTCTCTTAGGATATTATAGACGACTTATTAAAAATTTCGCTAAATTAACTAAGCCAATGACACAATGTCTTAAAAAGAACGAAAAAATAGTACATAATAAGGAATTTTTAGACTGTTTTAAAACTTGTACAAATATATTAACATCTGAACCCGTACTAGCATACCCAGACTTTACGAAACGTTTTGAATTAACAACAGACGCATCAAATTACGCTATAGGCGCAATTTTATCCCAAGACGATCATCACATATGTTACGCATCGAGAACATTAAATCCGGCTGAAATAAATTAATCAACTATTGAGAAGGAACTTCTTGCAATAGTATGGAGTTGTAAATATTTTAGACCGTATTTATTTGGACATAAATTTACGATCTTAACTGACCATAAACCACTTCAATGGTTGTTCTCACTAAAAGAACCAAATTCTCGTCTTGTGAGATGGCGCCTCAAATTAGAGGAATTTGACTATAAAATCCAATACAAAAAAGGTAAATTAAATCAAGCAGCTGATGCACTTTCACGCAACCCTGTAGATTGCAATGCATTAGAGACAGACTCGGTAAATAACAACCCTGGCGACGTTGACGATATAATCGAAGAATTCCTGAGGGACACTGACAAGTTACCTTGTTTAGACGAAACAGAAATTAACGAAATTCTCCAACCACATCCGTCAACTTCGAAAATTACCATACATTCTAATGTGCAACTTAAACCACCCGATAATAAACGAGACGATCAAAGTGATTTAGAGACAGTACACACATCCTTAGAAGATCCAATTTTTAATATACCCATATCAGAACGATCTTTAAACACCTTCAAAAACCAAATTGTCGTCACCTCTGGCGATGTAGATAAGATCCAAGCTCGCTATGAGAAAATTTTTGAAAATTCACGTCTACTTGTGACGATTTCGAATTATAACCCAACACCCCATTTTATTCAATTATTAAAAGAATATATTGATCCGAAACAAACTTACGCGATCCATTTTCGAAATCATCTTTTAGCAGAACGATTTACAGTTACGCTACAAGACCTGTTTAGAAATACTTCTTATAAAATTATATCGTGTCCTAAAATCTTAGAGGACGTAGAAACCTTACATGCACAAAAAGAAAAACTAGAATTATACCATACAACCAAAACATGCCATAGAGGCATTAATGAAATGAAAAATGCCCTTTCTCAAAAATTCTATTGGCCAAAAATGGTAAATGACATAGAAAATTATGTTAATAACTGTGAAATATGTTTAAAGAATAAATACGACAGACACCCACCAGTCATAAAATTTAACTTAACACCAACCGCTTCGAAACCCTTTGAACATATCCACATAGATACTTTTAAAATATCAAATGAGAGCTATTTAACAATTATCGATTCATTCTCTCGATATGGTCAAGCCTATCCATTAAAAAATGTCACAGGAACTCTAGTAATCGAAAAAAATTTTTAATTTCATTACGCACCACGGTTTACCATTAAAAGTTACCGTAGACTCAGGTACTGAGTTTAAAAATAAAGAAGTCGAAGACTTTTGTAAATTATATAAAATTGAATTACACTATACTACACCAAAAAACAGTAATTCAAATTCTCCCGTAGAACGGTTTCATTCAACTCTAATTGAGCACTACAGATGTCTTAGAGAGGAAAATAAAAATTACTCACCAGAACAGCTGATTAAACGTGCTGTGTTAGGCTATAATAATTCCATTCACAGTGTAACTAAATACACACCGTTCGAGATTATAAAAGGTCATATAAATAGCCGAGACCCCTTTGACTTAAACGATCATGTAATTATATCTAATTATGTCCAATCGCATAAAGAAAACGCGAAAGAATTATATAACAAAATTCAGCAGAAAAATGCGGAAACTAAAGAGAAAATAATTCAAAAAATTAACGAAAATCGATCAGAACCCCCGGACTTTGAAAATCAAGACATCGCTTATATTAATACTAAGGCTAGAAATAAAAACATGCCTAGATTTAAAAAGACCCAAATAACTAGTCAAAATAAAATAAAGTTATTTACTAAAAAAGGTGCTTATCATAAGAAAATTGCTAGAAAACCAAAAAGTAAACAAAAATCCTCTTTGCAGGTAAACAATGTACCGGACAATCCTGTTGTTGATCCCGTTACTCAAAGTACCTCCCACACTATCTAATTCCAATCATGACATACAAATAACTGCTGTAAAAAACCCCATTTTACCCGTACAACTCGGTAATGCAAGATTAATTTATACGAAACAGATTCAGATGATGGACAACGTTACGATCAGGCAATCAATAACTTACAACAAAATCAGAAAAATATTATCAAGGAAGTAAACTTGCAAATATCTTTATCAAAAAACTTAATTAATAACTATAACAAAACCATAACCGCCCTTAACTCTAATCAACAAAAGTTAGAACAAGGTTTAAAGATATTTGAAGCCGCTGTAGATAATACAATCCACGATTTAACTAATTATATTTCTTATCAAGGAATTTTAGCACAAATAAATCTGGATTGCCAAAATCTTATAAATTTCATTGATAACTTAGAAGACGCCATAATGTTTGCAAAACTTAACGCTTTGCATGATGCAATAATATCAAGCTCTGATCTAGAAGTAATTATAAAATATTTAAGGACAATATACAATGAAAGCGAAATACCAACTTTTAAAAGTATCTTAAACTATTATCAATTTTTAGGGACTCAGGTTACTTTTTCAGGTACAAAATTAATTTTTGCTATTCATGTACCTATTTTAAAACCTCAAACATACATTTTCTACCATGTATATCCCGTTATCCAAAAATCGTACCTTATTGTCCCTAAGTTCCCTTACTTGGCACGTACAAATAAGGAAGTCCAGTTCGAAGAAAGTACTTGTCCTTCACTGGAAGAAACTTTCTACTGCAACGAAGTCTTCCACCCACCGGACAACTGTGTACTTCAACTTTTGAATGGTTCATCCCCTACCGATTGCGAGACCCTTCAAGTCCACATTGAAGAATCGCCTTGTGAACAAATCACCCAAGAAGAAGTTCTGATCCTACCACAGAAGAAGGAACGAATCTTCTCGCAGTGCAAAATCGACCAGTATTTCGATATCGACCAACCAAGTCTAGTTAAAATCCCGAAAAGCTGCCAAATTCAAATGGGTCCTAAGAAGTTTGTCAACGATGTGAAAATTCAGTATGGAAAACCACTCGTCCTACCAGAACTTGTAATAGCGAATTTTACTGTTGCCAAAACCTTCAAAACCACAAATTACAGTAAAATCGACTTTGGAGAAATTTATCGACTGAAAGACATTGCCAATCAACTTTCGCCGATCCAAGAAGTGGATCAAGCTACCCAATATTCTTCAGTCACGTTTGGTATCCTGTTAATTCTAGCATTGATTGCAATCATTGCAATTCTTGTGCAAAGAAGGAAACCCACCATTTGCAGAAGGCCAAAAGAAAACCCGAAAATTCCAGATGAAGAAAAACCTACCGAAAATACTAGGAGTATTTTCTCGTCTTAAGGAGGGAGGAGTTAAATGGTCAGCTTCCCACAGAACCTGCAGATTCAGCACGCTCCCAGGCGGACGATTCCCAGAAGCTATTGCAGAGTGTGCATCCGAACCGAACTTATAAATATTGCTTTGTTATAATCTAAAATCACTTTTACTCTATTTGCTTGCTAGTATTGTACTTAAATCCGTATTTTGTAAAATAAAATTATTTTTAAAAAGCGGTTTCAGTCTTCTCAAAATATATTTCGCGCTACCCAAAATAACGCAAACCAACCCAAACTAACGCGAACTAATGCAAACTAACCCAAACTAACGCAAACTAACCCAAACTAACGCAAACTAACCCAAACTAAACCAAACTAACCCAAACTAAATTCCTGCCGAACGTCAACCCCTTCGGACGTCAAATCGCCTTTTTTCTTTCGCACAGCCTCGCCTCTAGGGGCCTCGATTTTCTACTGTCTAGATTCGGTCGTCTCATCACCGAAAACCCCCCACGACTGATTTTTGTCGAACTCGGACTTGCCTGAAAACGAGTTCTATTCCGACCTCACGTTCCCCATTAACTATTAGAATTTTAGATCCCAGAAAAATGAAAACTTTCAAACTACATTTTATCGAACACCTACCTTATTTGAACTCCTTTCTAAAAACTGTATAGGAACTTTTCGATGGATCTAAAAACGACGCAAATACTGGCCGATTTGAGATATCTCTTTTTGTTACCGAGAAAAAGGCAAAAATATGAAAATCACGTTTAGTCAATTAAAAAAAAATGATACGTCGTACAACAAACTGGATACGACACATTATAGCACACGATGAGACCCATGTTTTTTCCATTTAAAGTTTACCTCTTAACTATTACCATTTTCGAATTATAGCCGATTTTCTGAAAATCTGGATTTTTTTTAAGCCATACCCCTGAAATTTTCGATTTTTTTTTATATACATTTTTTCATGACGGAATGGATTAAAGGGGTTCATTAACATGTCATTAACGTAAAAATATTTTTGAAAAATTCTACACGTCGCGTCGTCCAAAGTGGGGATTTTCCTTCTTTGGAAGTCGATGGGGTCCGATTACGGGAAACGGGTTCGTCGTATCGAAAATCACGCAGAATACTTTTTTTTAAGTCAAATGCGTGAGGGTCTCGTTCGCCCATCACCAAAATTCGACCTCGTCCGGCTCCTATCGCAGAACCTATTCGCGGTAGGTTCCAGCCGACGTCAGATTGGAACTCGGCATCGTCGAAAACCACCTTACCCGAATTTGAACTCATTCGGACGTCAAATCCCCTCGGCCCCTAAATGAGCCCCTAGGCCAGAAAAATGTTTTTTTCGTGTATCTAGGGGCGCCCGCCGAACATCCCTGCCGAACGTTAACCCTTTCGAACGTCAAATCGCCTTTTTTTCTTTCGCACAGCCTCGCCCCTAGGGGCATCGGCTTTCTAATGTCCAGATTCGGTCGTCTCATCACCGAAAACCTCCGACGGCTGATTTTTGTCGAACTCGGACTTGCCTAATTCTTTTCAGTTATAACTTTTTGAGTATGCGGAAGCTCGGGACACAAAGTGGACGCTGGCTCTCTAGACTCTTCTCTCTGAAAGTGCTAGTATTATAGGTTGTAGTTAACTTTGACTTTAAGAGGATATACTAACGACCTTTCCAAAACGAAAAAAGTTAGAATCACGAATGTTGGTGTGCGGCTTGTACATTCGATTGACTAGAAGGTATGGTGCTTAAAAATGTTATTAATTTTTTTGTAACAAATTTTGTACCAGTTTTTTTGGTGAAAACGGGAAAATACGTTTTGTTGTCTTCAAAGCATTGTTGTTTCAAACTAAAATTATGAAACACTATATGTCAGTGTACCCTGAATTCATCTGCATTGAGACTACATTCAAACTATTAGATATAAGAACGCCAATCGTGTTAATTATAAACGAAGATGGTAATGGACTTTCTGAAATTGTAGCTGTAGGTATACTAGTTGAAGAAAGCACTGACACCATGAAGTGGTTATTGTCTACATTTAAAGATTGTAATCCAAGATGGACCGAAGTAAAGTCCATAATGGCCGACAAAGATCTAAATGAAAGGCGATTACTGAAAGAAAGTTTCCCTAATGCAAATGTTCTAATATGCATTTTCCATGCGATGAGAACTTTCAACAGAGAAATATCTACAAACAAATTAGCTATAACGTTATCCCAACGATAAACAGCTTTAGATATTTTACAGAAAATGGTTTATTCTCGCGATCCAGCCACATATAGTACTTTGTATGAAGATTTGTTAAAGAATTGGCCACTGACGATGACGGTTATTGAATATTTTAACAAAAATTGGCATTATATTAAAGATGAATGGACACCTTGGTCCAACATTTCAACAGACCAACTTTTTGAATACCACCTAACAGACTCGAATCCCTTAATGGAAAAATAAAGTCACTAGTACAAAGATACAGTTCACTAGGTACCTAATTTTATTGATGATTTTTTAAAACTGATCATGGTTATGAACGATGACAGAGACCATAAAGCTGCTAATTTTATGTACAAAGTTCCAGTAAGCAACTACCAACATGATACTACACTCCATAAATATTTAAATTTTTTAACTACAACTTCCAGGTTCTCAAGAAAGAGTTGTAAAATAGAAACAATAGCTCAAATTCCAACTATGAAATTACAGCTCAGTCTTGTAATTGTGGTTCTCATACTTCGATGCTTTTACCTTGTAAGCATATTTTTAGAAGGCGAGAAGATCTTGGTTTGGATACATACGATAAAACTGTATGCAATGAACGTTGGACAAGAAAACACTATTACTCTAATCAGCGATTATTCATATCAGATAATTGAATAAATGAACAAGATTGTGATCAATTACAACCTTCAGGTCACACTGTTGTAAAAGCTCCTATTTTGTTAAATCAACATCAGAAGTTTAGTAAAGCATGGACTTTACTGAAATCAGTAGCTAGTCTAATTTCGGAAGAACGTAACGCGAGGTATCATGCTAAACTTAGGCAGTTAATTCAGTTAAAAACAGCATCGGAAAATGACAAGCAGGTAGCAATAGTGGAACAGGACGAGGGAAGTGAAAACATCACTGATGGAACAGCGACTGAACATCGATATTTGCCTACTGAAGCAAATATCCATACTTTTGGTCTAATGGACGAAGAATCATCATTAGCTGACACCCATGAAGTAGTCAACCAAAACAACCTGAATGCTGATTTAATTTTAGATAATATACCCATTGTAAATAGCATTAGTGACTTAGAAAATGTTGTCAATTGTGAGATTGATATCATGGATGTACAAATGGCTGAAAACAGCTCGATATCTACGTCAGAAAATAGTCACAACAAC
>JAEQML010069381.1:0-17528 GCA_016904865.1 Pissodes strobi | reverse complement strand
CAAACTGGTGAGAGCAGTTTGATTACGGGGAGTGACGCCCCCGCCATCCGAGTTGCCACGGGATGTGGCCCATTAAATCCCATCATCCTCCTCCAGGCTGGAGAACACAAAAGTACAAAGTCTGGAACTGATCACTAGGGAGTGACCCAACAAACCCTATTTTTACCCCTGTCAGACTAGGGACCACCAAAGGAAAGAGTCTGAGGCCGATGCATCAAGTGGAAGCGGCCCTAGGTGGTAGATGCATACGCCTACTCGCATCGTCCGGTGAAAGACCACCCCACCAGAACTGGGAGGCGCTAAGTGGTTTTCCCGAATCACGTTCCGTTTCCGCGCTGGTGGTTCCGGGTTCCACAGTAGGAATATAATAATATGGACATGATGGTGCTTCCAGGATCAAAATATTCCGGAGCTAAACTCCCCGGCCATTCGAATCTCAGGGCGCTGGGTGGCCCTGGGAGCCCTTCATTCCGCATTTCACAGACAGCAAATATACCGAACCAATTTAGAATTGATTTCTGCAACATAAGAGGCCTAAATACAAACATAAATTCGGTACACCAACATCTACAAGCAAATAGACCACACATACTAGCCCTTACAGAAACACAAGTATTCTACAACAACAACAGTGAACTACCCCTATCCTGGTTACGACTTACATACCCGATTTAGACATAAGTTCGGAATATGCCTTTTTGTCCGAAGCGACCTTTCATGTCACCGCGAGAAAGCACTCGAACCGAACAACCTTGATGTCATGTGGCTCAAGTTCACCGCCAAGGAATTAACCAAGTTTATATGTTGTCTCTGTCGCCCTCCGAGCGATAGAGCCTACCAAAGCTTTTTTTCAACACTAGCTACCACTTTTGACTCAATACAGGTTGATCACCCCAGTTCAGAAATAATCGTTCTGGGAGACTTCAATGCCCACAACACCAACTGGCTCAAACATCACAACAAGACCGACAACGAAGGTAGAGAGGCTGAAACATTCGCCATCAGCTGCGGGCTTACTCAACCTGTAGACGAACCAACTCGAATCTCAGAGAGGGGCGAATTCGCCGCCCTCCTGGATCTTTTTCTAACCACCAATCCTGACCAGTACACAGTTACAGTTGGTCCGCCATTAGGTACTTCCGACCACAAACTTATTACAACGGTTTGTGAATTGCCACTCATACAGAAGGATCCACCATTGCCTCGCAAAATCTGGCATTACAATTCTGCAAACTGGGACGATCTAAGGGAGATCTACCTAGATTTTCCTTGGCTCGACGTCTGCTTTGGCGCTGACGACCCGTCAGTCTGCTGTGAAAAGATCACGCAAGTAATCTCCTCAGGAATGGAAGCATACATCCCAAATTCCATCAAGTTACCATCAAATGAAAGCCCTGGTTCGACAGAAGATGCGAAAGAGCTGTGGGTAGGAAACAGCAAGCCTACAAGTACTGGCAGCAAAATCAGACCGCTGAAAATCGCAATTATTTTGTCGAAGCGAGAAACGAATGCAAGCGTGTTATCGACGAAACTAAGGACAAACACAATCAAAGGATCAGGAATAAATTTTTGCAATGCCCCAGTGGCTCCAGGAATTTCTGGTCGGTAGCAAAGGCAGTAAGTAACAACTTTACAGAAACGTCTCTCCCACCTTTGACAGACGAACGCGGCATCACGGCGACTACAGCCAAGGAAAAAGCAAATATGCTCGCCAAAATGTTTTCTTCGCACTCTACCTTAGACGTCCCCCACGGCAAGATAATCTCCAAAGTCATGGAACGTGTAGTCAATCAGCAACTACTCAAGTACCTCGAGAACAACAAAATAATCAGCGATAATCAATACGGCTTTCGCAAAGAGAGATCGACAGGAGATATATTGGCCTATGTCATATATGGAGTAGGGCAATTGAGAACTACGGAGAGTCTCGAGCGATTGCGTTGGATATTTCAAAGGCATTTGACAGAGTTTGGTATGACGGACTGCTCAACAAACTACCGTCCTTCGGACTGCCAGCCTCTCTCTGCAGCTGGCTTGCCAGTTTCCTTAAGAGCCAATCTCTGCACGTTGCAGTCGATGAACACATCTCGGACACATTCACCAACAATGCGGGCGTGCCTCAGGGCGCAATACTGTCACCAACTCTGTTCCTCATCTATATTAATGACCTGCTGACCGAAACAAATAATCCTGTTTACAGTTTTGCAGATGACAGTACCCTTGTCTCTCACTTTAGATCAGAGAAACCCTTACCAGCGACTGGTACTCATCACCGCAGACAGGAGCAGATTACAGCAATTAATCAAGACCTGGAGAAAGTTCAAACTTGGGGCGACCGAAATTTGGTCCAGTTCAATGCAGCAAAGACCCAAGCAGCCACGTTTACCAAGAGGGCCAATACAGCGGGCCCTGACATCATTATGGCAGGGTCGACCATTCCTTCATCCTCGTCAATCGGACTGCTGGGTATCTCGGTCAACAGCAATATGTCCTGGCATGACCACGTTGCTAACATCGCAAAATCAGCCTCCCAGAAGCTTGGTGCGCTATTTCGCAACAAAAAACTCTATACACCGCAGCAGTTGCTCTTGCTCTACAAAGCGCAAATAAGACCGTGCTTAGAATATTGCTCACATATCTGGGGTGCCACACCAAAGCACACCCTAAAGCTGCTGGATTCCATTCAGAAGAGAGCTGTGCATCTCGTCGGCGACCCGGAGTTGACCGGGAATCTAGATAGTCTAGAACACCGCAGACATGTAGCCGAGATATCTCTGTTTTACAGATTCTTTCACGGCAGATGTTCCCAGGATTTGGTCCGCCTCATCCCGCCCCTGGCAGCTCCTGTCAGACAGTCACGACAGACGGCAAGAGCGCACCAGTTCGTCGTACAACTGGAAACACCTAGAACATCGCTGTATAAGAACTCCTTTGTCTGGCGCACTGCATCACTGTGGAATTCACTCCCAGGACATCTGTTTCCCACTAATTACAACTTACAAACATTCAAGAGCCGTGTCAATCAACATCTTCGCACACACACCGCTCGTTGAGCGCCATAGGGTCTCCCTTTAGTGTGACACTGACATAAAAAAAAAGGATAAAATACATTTTAACTACAATGATGAGATGTTTGATTAGATTAGCAACATAATGCCGGAAAGCACTACGCTCTTGAAACCTGTAACAAGTCTTATTTGCTAATTGCTCATTCAGCTGGTCCGTTGGCAGTTAGAATAGGGCGCCACTAGATTATTTGTTGCACGAAAATTATTAATTATTAAAGCTTCCTGAAAATACAATAATATATTTTAGAAAAAATACTCTATAAATGAGGGTTGCCAAAATTTGTTATTTAGACTAGATAATATCTTGACCGCAGTTTTCCAAAATAAACATCCGGATTACAAATAAGTTGTTTATTAAGAAATATTAAACTTATACGACTTGAGTAGGACAATCAATCCTATAATAATCAACTTAAAAGTGTAGGAATTGATTATTTATTGTTTTCTTATACTTACTTTTTAATTTCTATTTCGCATCTGACTCTGAACGCTGCGCCTATGTTCACGTCAATACACCAGTGTCGAAAATGGCAGTAACAAACGGAGTACCAGGCATGGGAACGGGAAGACGTTTGAAGGGAGTAAAGACGTAAAGACGGAGATCATCACGAAGACGCGTGTTTGCATCTCAAAAGCCGTTTAAGATTGTAAGGCGTGGGTATACTTACCTGGAAGACGAGAAGACGATAGCCGAAGTTATAATATAGGTTTAAATAGCCAGTACTGTGTTGTTGTTGACTGTAATGGTGAAGTGACATACCTGGTAGGTGTCAAGTGTCAGATTGGTATTCTTTTTCAACCTTTACCGGACTTAGAGTAGTATCCTTTCATTTAATATCCAATAAAATGCACTGATTGATGAAGTACATTATTTCTCTAACCAAGAAGAAACCCTAGACAATATAAAAATCCTACATTTTGGGGGCTCGTCCGGGATGGATACGAACATCATCAGATAGATGAATAGATGGATGATAAATTATGACGAAAAGTGCAATCATCAAAAGGTATGTTTGACTCGTCCCCAAGAGCTAGTTAAGTTTATTCTGACATAGACTATCAATACTTTTCGATCTATTTACGACTATATGGACAATATAACCGAGATATAAATATTGCTGCTCGCGCTGATCGATATCGGGTTGCTGAACTGGCATTGCTGGCGTGAAGGATCCCAGAAAATCAGCGTTCAAGATTAGACTTTCACCTTGACCTGAAGAGAGACGGACAACGCGACGAACAGCTGGGGCTGTTGGACGATATTCCTCGGAGATTGGTGAGGCAGGCATAGGAATTGGAACTGATTGATGGGCAGTGACGTAGAAGCGTTTCTTTGACTGGAGTTAATAGTTGGTGCGCTCATTGCGTTGTGACAGCCAGGTATTTTAGTTCTAGGACAAATAAATAATTGTTGTTTTATTTTAGTTTGCCGTATTTATAGAAGTGTACTGATATATTATTTTTATTGGATTTTTACCTGATGCTATGTAAAAATTGATTATTTTTGAAAGATGGTATGAACATAGTGTTTTCCCCATATTTAACGACGTTAACTGTATTTTTTAATGTCACACATTGAATTAAAGTCAGTTTTAAATTTATCTTTCATATTGAGAGTTGAATATTTAAATGAGTAGTTGAAATTTATTCTATCTACTTGTGGAAGCCCTTATTTTGAATGAACAATATTTTTAGGGTATTACTTATTAAGTTTGTGTTTAATGCATATTGTTAATTATTGTAGTATTTACATACGTCGTCTTTTCGTATTCAGGTAACTTATGCGGACATTTTTCATTAAATATCTCGATTTTATCTATAAACATGTCTACTTTGGGCGAGATTGATAAAGTTGCGCTGAATATTGCTAACAGTCAATTAAGTACAGTCAAAGCATTACGCTTGATGGCTTATGGCACGGATTCTGATTCTCGGAAAACGCGTAAAAATTGTCGCGAATTTACGGGTTTTGGCGTGGATGGATTGATGACTTCGAAGAAATGGCTGATATAACTGGTTGGAATGATCTACAAAAACTCATATTTGCCAAAAAGTCGTTACGAGGCTTAGCTAAACTTTTTGTGCAGTCCGAGAAGGGTATCAAGTCCTGGTCTATACTAAAGGAAAAACTAATAGAAGAGTTTGAAATCAAAGTAAGCAGCATTCAGGTTCATAAGCTGCTCATGTCGAGAATTAAAAGGAGAGAAGAAACAGTACAAGAGTATGTATTAGTCATGAGAGAAATTGGAAGTAGAGCTAATGTAGAGGCTGAAGTAATTATACACTGCATTATTGACGGGATTCAGGACGACTCACCAAATAAAGTTATTTTATATGGTGCTAGAAACTTTAGCGAGCTTAAGGAAAAAGTGAAGCTATATGAACAAATAAGAACTACTAAGACAGGTGGTGAATCTAGCCAAGGACCAAGAAATAGGCATTTCAAGAAGGGCGACAACAAATACACTAAGAATGAAGAAAAGAGGCAACATAAAATGGGCTCGTGCTATAATTGCGGCGGAAAAGGACATACGTCGAATAATTGCCCTAACAAGGCAAAAGGAACAAAATGTTTTGCTTGCAACGAATTTGGACATTTATCAAATACCTGTCCAAGGAAATCTTCACACAATATAAATGTAAGTACGATTGAAACAATTCCAAAGAATGCCGTGAAGTTAACTATTAAGGATGTACAAATAGTAGCTTTGTTAGACACAGGGAGTGATATAAACGCTATTCGTTTAGATGTTTTTGAAAATATCTTTTTTAATGTTATACTAGATAAGGAATCTGTTTTCCTAAGAGGGATTGAACAAAATCAAGTCGAAACCATGGGAGCATTTTGTGAAAATGTTAAAATCAATGACGAGGAGGTCACTTTAAAATTCCATGTGATTGCAACTAGTGCCTCTAGTTTCAAAGCTATTATCGGAAGTGAGGTATTGTCACAAGTTAATGTGAGCATTACAAATGAAGAAGTTATAATTTACAAAAGAGAAAAGGAAACTTTTTTAATGCAAATTAGATTAGAAGATAAAGAGTGTAAAGAAGTAGATGTTGAACATATTCAAAATGCAGAACTTCGTAGAGCTGCTAAAGAACCAATAGAAAATTATAAGCTTCAAAAATGTAAGACAACCGATATAAAAATGAACATTGTTTTGAAAGACGAACAGCCTATTTACCAGACTCCAAGAAGATTAGCTGTCCCAGAAAAGGAGGTAGTCGATAAGCAAATAGAGGAGTGGCTCGATGAAGGCATAATAAGACCAAGCTTCTCTGAATATGCCAGTCCAATAGTTTTGGTGGCCAAGAAAGACGGAAAAATTAGATTATGCTGTGATTATAGGAAGTTGAATAGAATAGTAGTTAAAGATAGGTTTCCGTTGCCCCTTATTGAAGATGTTTTAGATGGTCTTCAAGGTGCAAGATAATTTAGCACTATCGATCTAAGGAATGGTTTCTTCCATGTGCCTATCGAGGAACGTAGTGTTAAATACACTTCATTCATAACGCCAAGTGGCCAGTATGAATTTCTACGGTGTCCGTTTGGACTCTGTAATAGTCCAGCTGTTTTTCAACGGTTTATTGGACACATTTTTCGAGATCTCTCTAATAAAAATATTGTGATATATTACATGGATGACTTGATTATAACTAGTAGGGATGAAGAGGAAGGAATATTAAGATTAAAAATTGTATTGCAGGTAGCAAGAGACTATGGATTGGAAATCAAAAAAGAAAAATGTCAGATTCTAAAGAGCAGGGTGACCTTTTTAGGCTTCATCATCGAAGACGGGAAGGTGCAGCCATCTATGGAGAAAACAAGGGCAATTAAAAAAATTCCGGAACCAAGAACCCAAAAACAACTGCAATCTTTTCTTGGATTAACGGGATTTTTTCGAAAATTTATATTTTCATATGCCTTAATTGCCAAACCTTTGAGTGACCTGTTGAAAAAAGACGTTCCTTTTAAGATTGGTGAAAAAGAGAAGCAAGCTTTTAATCAATTAAAAGAACTTCTCGCTAGTTCTTCAGTATTAATTTTATACCAACAAGGAAATGAGACTGAACTACATCCTGATGCCAGTAAGTACGGATATGGTGCTTGGCTAATGCAGAAACCCAATGAGGATAACAAGCTACATCCGGTATATTTTATGAGCAAGAAGACAACACCAGCAGAAGAAAAGTACAGCAGCTATGAGCTCGAGGTCCTTGCGATTATTCAAGCTGTCAAGAAGTTCCGCAAATACTTACTTGGCACTGAATTTAGAATTATCACGAATTGCGCTGCTTTCCAAAAAACTATGGATAAGAAGGATCTAACCACTAGAGTTGCCCGTTGGGCTCTACTGTTGGAAGAATATTCATATGAGATTGTCCATAGAAAAGGATCGCAAATGCCACATGTTGATGCACTAAGTAGGTTTCCCGCAAACATAATGTCAGTTAGTGCAGTTAATGCAGAAAATGATGGTATGATAAATAGAATCAGATTGGCACAGGCTAAGGACGCCCATATTCTAAGTATCATAGAAATATTGAAAACGAAAGGTGAGTATCAAGATTACTTTATGAAGAATAACATAGTATATAAATATTACAAGGGACGCGAAAATTTGGTATTTCCAGAAGCCATGCAAGATGAAGTTATAAAAATGGTACATGATATTGGACACTTCGGAGTTGCCAAAAACTAAAGAAGTTCTGGAAAGAGAGTTTTGTATACCTAATTTACAAGAGAAGATTGAAAGATGTATTCGGAACTGTGTAACTTGTATCCTTGGTAGTAGAAAAGAAGGGAAAAAAGAGGGATACTTACATCCTATATCCAAATTAGATGGACCGCTTCACACTTATCATATTGACCACTTAGGGCCACTTCAAAGTACTAATAAACATTATAGACATATCCTTGTGGTTATAGATGATTTTTCTAAATTTGTTTCGCTGTATGCGACAAAGACAACTACAACCAAAGAAACCATAAATTGCTTAGCAAAACAACAAAGTGTTTTCGGCAATCCATGTCGAATTATTAGTGATCGTGGAACACCTTTCACTGCAGAAGAATTTCAGAAGTATTGTTCTGAGGAGAATATAGAACACATCCTTATTACAACTGGTGTCCCTAGGAGTAATGGGCAGGTAGAGCGAGTAAATCGAATTATTATTCCGATATTGACAAAGTTGGCTTTAGAAGAACCATCCAAGTGGTACAAATACCTTGATAGGGTACAGAGGGCGTTGAATTGCACCGTCCAACGAAGCATAAATGCTACACCATTCGAAGTCCTAATAGGAGTACGAATGAGAAATAAAGAAGATCTTTTAATTAAGGAACTGTTAGAGAAGGAAGTCCTAAGGGAGTTTAATGAAAATCGAAACGAGATACGAGAGGAAAGCAAAAAACAGATACTGAAAGTACAGGAGGAAAACAAGAAAAGATATAACTTAAGAAGAAGAAAACCGAAAAAATATAAAGAAGGAGATCTTGTTGCTATTAAGCGAACTCAATTCGGACCAGGACTGAAGCTCAATCGTAAGTATTTGGGACCTTACGAAATCACGAAGAGTAAGGGACATGAAAGGTATGACGTAGTAAAAGTAGGTCATCACGAGGGACCCATACGTACCACCACATGTGCGGAGTATTTAAAACCTTGGATTGGATATGACAGTGAATCCGAGGTGGATTCTATGTCGGATGGCCGAATGTAGGAATTGATTATTTACTGTTTTCTTATACTTACTTTTTAATTTCTATTTCGCATCTGACTCTGAACGCTGCGCCTATGTTCACGTCAATACACCAGTGTCGAAAATGGCAGTAACAAACGGAGTACCAGGCATGGGAACGGGAAGACGTTTGAAGGGAGTAAAGACGTAAAGACGGAGATCATCACGAAGACGCGTGCTTGCAAAAGCCGTTTAAGATTGTAAGACGTGGGTATACTTACCTGGAAGACGAGAAGACGATAGCCGAAGTTATAATATCGGTTTAAATAGCCAGTACTGTGTTGTTGTTGACTGTAATGGTGAAGTGGCATACCTGGTAGGTGTCAAGTGTCAGATTGGTATTCTTTTTCAACCTTTACCGGACTTAGAGTAGTATCCTTTCATTTAATATCCAATAAACTGCACTGATTGATGAAGTACATTATTTCTCTAACCAAGAAGAAACCCTAGACAACATGAAAATCCTACAAAAGGTTCTAAACCCCCCTGGTTGAATCAATAATACGATTATCTTATTTTATATCACACCAATATTACTAGAATGATATTTACTTGATATTCTACATTATAGCTAAGATTCTTAATAATACTTCAATATTTTAATATTAGCCAATTTTTTGTGTGTAAATAGAAAGAGAAAATTTATATTATAGGTATAATGCATTAAATAATAGCCAAACCACTAGAATAAAGGAAGACCTTTCAAAAAGTCATCAAAAATACCAAATCAAGAAGTTAAAATCTGAGGTAAATATATACACATATATAGCCGCTAACGCTTGAGCTCAAGTCGGCCCGATATGAAGGCGAGGAATTAAATTTGCAAATTTTAATTAGGTAGGTGAAATAAGTTTCTGCCATGGACTTTACAACCAAGTACAGCAAAATTAACTAAATCAGCTACTCTGATAATAGCCAAAAGAACAACTAAAGACAAAATTAAGCATATCACTTAAGGTAAACTCGACAAACAAGATAGCTAGGTCAGTAAAGTAAAGTAATCAAAATGCTAGATAGCAAGAACGGTATACGATAATTTAGATAACTGCTTTGCAGTCGTAATCATGACTTCATTAATGGGCACGATAGATAGAAAGAACGCGAAGAAAGGTATGCGATTATCTAAACAACTGACTTATAGTCTTAATTATAACTTCATCAATAAAAGCGATAGATTGAGAGATCTATATGCTATAATCAAAATAACTGACTTACAGTCTTAATTATAACTTCATTAATTAAAACGATAGATAGAGAGAATGGTATATGATAATCTAAACAACTGACTTACGGTCATAATTATAGCTACATTAATTTAAACGATAGAGAGATTGATATACAATAATCTAAACAACTGGCTTACAGTCATAATTATAGCTTCATTAATTAAAACCGATACCTAACGGAAAATAAAATACGCAATTTATATACCTACTAGGTACCTAATAGGTTTTACGTTACTCTGGTCGAGTCGTAGTGTTGTGGACACGGCTTCCTGTATATATGCACGTAGGTCACACGTGGTTGCGTCACCCCATCAACAAAAGGCCTTGGTGCGGCTACGGAGTACTTGCTTGCTTGATTGGTTATGGGCTTCGTGATTATCGAAAGTCTGTCTCACAGAATAAGTTCTGTCTTTCAAAAAGACACTGGCCCTCGGAAAGCAATCGGTTCTTCCGAAAGACCCTAATAATGTTAAACGATAAATAATTTTTAGCCATCTTAAATGATAACACTCATGTCGAACATACCCCTATTTTAAAGGGTCACCACTCTGTTTCTCCACACCACGTTTTTACGACGAGATGGCCGGTATTTTAGAAAATATACATCCTACTGAATGGATTTATTAAGGTAACGGCACTATTAAGCAATATCTAACTCTAAAGGTGAAAACAAAATTTCGCTATTAAAACGGATTGCTCGCTTGAAAGTCGAAACAAAAGGACCTCACCTCACCTTTCCACGTGCGCATTCGCCAGATATATCTTCCTGTCGAACGGGTTCGAGTACCGAAATCAACTCACATTAGTAAGGTAATGGCAATATTGATACCATAAATTAACCAGTAAGCAGACACATTCGCAATATTGTATTCCGTAACATATACAACGTTACAAACCATAGAGTTGAACTTGGTAAATCAGGATCATTATCTGGAAATAGAGTGGCAAGAGCTAAAACCCAAACATTTTGAAGCAAATTTAGATATTTTTCTCCAGTGAGCGTCTCATAAAAGGAAAATGGTCCAGTTACCCCTTTCTTAACAATGCCCGCCCAGACATTAATCATTTCATTATAGGTGTAATTTTCTATGAACCAGTGAGGATTTTTTTTTTCGGTGCCCAGGATCGGTGCTTTTGTCTGTTAACCTGACCATTTAAAGAAACCGTAGCTTTATTTGAAAAATACATTTCTTTTGGTCAATTTTAGCGTGATTATCTGTTAGTTCAATCACTGTTTCACAAAATTTGTCACGCCTGTCAGGATCATCGTCCAATAAGTCTTGTACAATTACTGGTTTGTATGGATGTCATCTGTCTTTCTTTAAAAATTTAGACACGGTGGTTCGGTGAATATCGTACTTAAGTCCAAGTTGTGTGCTTGAGTTATGAGAATCTACCTGTAGTGATCAGGTGTTCCAACGAGCAATTTTAACACTATTATTAACAGTACGGGATGCGAAATACGAAATACGAAACCTTTATTACAATATTGACATTACAGAGGCATTTTAGTACATAAATAGATCGCATGTTGTGCTATGCGCGTTCCTTTACGTGCTACAACTAGCTCGTTTACGAGGGACGCACTCCTAACACTAGCCTAGGGCCCTACTGGCCTACCTAATATGCCTATACTGTGCTGTTAAACAACGCTGCAATATGTTTCCCTGGGTATCTTACCCTTCCAGCCTGTTTAATTTTTATGTTGCCAAATTGGTTGAGATATGTGTGGTCTTGTTCTGAGTGCATAGGTTGTAAAGGATGATAGCAGAGGAAAAATTTCCAAAAAAACCTCTTTCTCGTTCCTTTGGTTTGGCTCTAGCCTGTATATAAGCTTGGGCAGTTTGCCATATTGTGAAGGGAGTTGGAACTGCATCATTAGGCATTTGCCTATTCAATCAGACCACAAATCTAAGCGAGCTCCGCCAAGATCGCCTTCCAGCCAGCATCGCGCAGATCAGCTGGTCTGTGCGAATCGTCGCGTTTGTACGAGTGTTTGATCACTTATATGTCCATTTTGTGTTGTTTTATAACGTTCAGTGTGTGTTGTGCGTTTGTTAGTGCTGTTTTGTAGGAATTTGTATTGAAAGTACGGGATGCTCTCCACTTAACTATTGCCCTAAAGAGTCTATTTCAAAGAGAGACACAACACAAATAATGCTAATCGTGGGTTAACCGCATGTGTTAATATATATACTAGGAATCTTGGAATCTCCCTATAGAATGCTTTTTTCTAACTAATTTCCGCAAAAAAAACAGGTAAATTCACACACGTGAACTTAAAATCTCATATATGTAAATTAATGTCGATACATCATTGTTGAAACGCAACAGGGCAAGTGCCAATAATGAGGAAGTTTCATCAAATTTTTTATTGCTTATTTCGATAGCCCATGAAAAATAAATAGACACGTGTTTTTTCTTTTTTTCATTAGTCGAAAATTGAAATGTGCTTACGACGTCACAATACACATGAATTGTTTCGTCGCACCATGCTTAGTATACCTATATACAAAAACTAAAAACTGGCATAGCTCTCGTAATACTCATCTTTAGAGGAAATACAAAAATACGTTTAATTTTTCAAGAAACTTTCTCATTATGTGCTTGATGTTACAAATAAACTGAAATATTAATTAAATAAGCCTGAAAAGAAAAAATATTAAACCAGCAATATTATGAGGGAAAATTCGAAGGAATATTACTGAAAATTCAATTTACTACTTTCTCAAGAATATATAGAATCTAAGAACCTCGCAAACAATACTGTTCAATTTAAATGGAAATACGTAAAACAATGTGTGTGACCATTAAACGATGAAATAAATACGTTCTCGTAAATTTGGATTAAACCTCTATCAAATTACATGAATTTGAGCAATGAGAGACGAAATTATTCACCAACAAATCGATATTATTATCGAACGGTCACTAAAAAAATAAGATTATTGAAGTTGTAGGTTAATCGAACATGTAATATAAAAATGCTAATGTCTTGCTTGAGCAGAATATGATTAAGTGAATCAAAAACAATTATTAATTATATATTAAAAAAATGAAAAAATTCGCGAAATATATGCTAGATGAATAAAATATTTCAAGATCAAAAAACTAGCACTTACCCAGTCTAGCGTTGCCAACAAGATAAACGACCTTCCTTTCAAAATTTAAGACGTTCAACTTATTCTGATTTTCGATGTTCTCATTGACTAATTTAAATCATGTGACCGTTATAGGATACGTGGCGACAAACTAATGAAATACTCAACATTCGCTAAATATAGTAATCTATTGTAGATTAAATGCTTAAATTACAGGTATTGAATAGCGTACTACGTCCTTCAATTACCAACTATATGAGATAAGCCCGTTTCCGAATAGATGTCACTCACTCAATATAGAAATCTAAAATGACGCGAATCCGCAAACTATTGATATAAACCAGCGTACCTGTTCTTCTTAAATAATTAATTGTGCGAAATATGCCCATTCACAGATGGATGTCACTGGCGATTAATATACCAAACATCGAAAATCATTGATAAATAGACAGAATTTACTAGAGCGGAATAAACTTATTTTTAATAATTTATATTCCGTTATAATATCACATATTTAAAAAAAATTATTTGAGCTTTTGCGGAGTACGTGTATATATCACAATATTTTAAAATATGCATAGGCAAAAAATTTTTGCTTTAAATTTTTTCATATGGCTCCTAAATATATATTTTTTTAATTCTAGAGTATGCAGAGTAAGTGAACACATTTTTACATTGAAAACTAACCGAAAAACATGAAAACAAGTAATATTTAAATTAGGAGCATAACTCGAAGCATTCATTTTTGTTGACTGAACATGTGAATAAATGATTATAGAATTTGTTGGTCTTATAATTTAGGGCCATATCGAGATTTATTAAATATTTTTACTCCGTACAAAATATTTCATTATTGGTTTAGATTATTTATAACTCCGCCTCTGACGTACACTTACTAAAAAAATATTAAAAACAGTAAACAATATTACAGGAGACTGAAGTAAGTACTTACCACAGTTCATAATCCACCCCTTGCAAATGCATACATCATTGTGAGGTAATCTAAATCGACGCTTACAATTTCGCTTACTGGCCCGGCAATACAAATACTGACAAAAATTTATTTTATTAAATGGTACAGCGGTATATCGATAATCTTAATGGGCATTCTAAATCCAAATAGCAATTTGCTCAAACAACAGTTTTATGATTATGAGTAATCAAAATATTTTGCTGCGGAAATGTGATAACTACATTTTCCAAAAAAATTACTTAATCCAAACTAACCCTAGCTCTCTAGTCGGTTGAGTGGTAACTTCCTAACCTTGTATTTTATCTGACTTTTTCGGCATTTTGTTTTTACTATATAAATATGTTAAATAAGTTCATTTGTAGTTCTAGAGGCTTTAGTTTGTTATACATTGTAGGCCAAAAAATTATTTATGTATTTCACCTTTTTCATTGTTATTGTTCGTTATCAATAAAAAGAATGTTTAATTAATAAATTGTTTCATTTTCCTTAAGTGTAAATTTTTTGGGGAATAGTGAAAATCAGCGTAAAAGTGATTTTATTCTACCATGATTTTGCGGGCGCTATTTCCAATTAATAAAGGTGAGTAAGTTTAATCTCCATTTTAATATATTCTAGTAAAAAATACCTTGTTCAGTTGAGCTTTGCAAGGATCAACTTTGATTATAAAATGATCTGAATTGTTAATCAAAAAATAGCAGCTTCAAATTTATTTAAATTTAAAGTTAAACATGTCTACGTAATGGATTAATTGGTATGTAATCGGTTTTGGCGACATGTTTTTCATAAATCGCATCCAATAAAAAAAGCTTTTAATAGTCCAAATTGAAACCGTAAACGGATTTTGCTTCTTTTCAGTATTCCATTTTCCAATATTGCCAATGAAAATATTAGTGAACGTGATTCGTCCTAGCTGAAAGAGGGAGAGCGTTCTTTTTTCGTTTGCGGGCCAGATTTGCAGTTTTTAATTAACAGAGATTAGTCAAAACGGTTGAATTTATTCAATATATTTCAGAGTGTGTTATATACGATTTTATTTCTAAATGGTTTTGTACACTATATTTTCTCAGAAATGTTATATTGCTATTGCTGGTGAGTCAGGGTAAGGTAATGAAGTTGGTAAGAAGATGATTGGTCGGTTGGTCATGATGTCATTCTAAAGACCTGATTACCTATAGCTAGTAGTAAAACTACGGCAAGATATCCCTCGACTGCCGCCTTGTATCTACCATCTTTTACTGCTTTGTCATTGATGCATCATCGTACACATTTAGTCTAGTACTTCATCTCTATCATACTCTAAGTGAGATTTTGCTCTATGGAAAATGGCTACCGATGTCGGTTATCACAAGTTTATCTCGTCCTTTAACCTAATCTAAATGGCTGAATTCACTAAGTACTAAAATATGTATCATATCATTATAAGTCATAAAACATATAAGTATTTTATAGAAATGGCATAATTAAATCTAAACAATGATTTGCTTACACTAATATAAATACTAAATGAAACATTAGCATAATTTTAATAGCGAAAATGTGTGTCATACCTTCATTAGTGATGAAAATATAGTATGAAAATACATTAATATAACAAAAAAAGCAGAGATGTTACGCGAAATGTGTAGAAGTCAAATATTTAATAATATACATGATAGCTAGCATAAGCTCATGTCATTTAAGTATATTTGAATACAATCAATTATACGGGATGCGCCAAAGGAGTATTAAGAATATATAATAACCAACTTTAGAATTTTATATGGAACACTCTGTATATTTTATCATTTAATTCATTTGCAATTTTCGATGTTTAAAAAATATGAAATGTAATTATTTTTTTACTACTTCTAGTAAGCTGAGGTCTTTATATCTCATAACACATCAGTGCCTTGTAAATTTTGACGAATGTTGAAATTAAAAAAATAAAACCAAACTTCTGTACAAAGAAAAAACAGAAAAACCATCATTTTTGACAATCGATTTACCTGTCAGATGATATAACATGTTTAAGCTTATCTCAAACGATTTTGGAGCAGAGAATGAGCATGCAGGATCAATAAATTATGTCAGGACACGTCTCACAAGCCTAGGAATGATATATCCATTATTATATTGAATGTTGTACATTTGACAGCGTATCTTTCGCTATAATTTGTGTATGTAGAACTAAGGGTGCAAAGGTACTTTTTAATAAGCTTAATTATGTACTCTGCAACCGTATTAAAAGAAACTTCTTCATTTCCATTGTAGGTGACTTTAATTCGGATATCTTAACAATTGGTGAAAATAAATATTTAAAAATTATATATCATTATCATTTCCATGAAAGAATATACAGGTATAGATATTAACTCGGGCTCTTGTATTGACAACAACAAATTTACCAAAATTTGTTTCAGAATTACTAAATTTAGTCAAAATGTGTCTTTTGAATTTCGGCAATAAAATTCGGAAAACGAATAAATGAAAATAATAAACAACTTTTAAGAATTTTATTTAGTAAAAATTGCTAGCTAATATCCTTTTGGGTCCATCGAATCGATGCACATTGCAATTTTTTCATGGAAAGCGTCTCCTTTGATTTTGAAGAGAGACAAGTATCATGCACCTGAATTTGTAGAGATCAAAAATACTAGAACTTTTCCTTTGCCAAAATAGCAATGAGTAATGGAAACAAACAAACACTTTTTGACATTTTTTTATCACACAAAAATTTTAGAATCAGCAAAAAAATCTAGGCCTTCCTAGCAGGTGGTAAGTGAGATAAATGTTTCTGACAAAAAGCTTAGATTATGTATTTTGGAAAGGGAGTCTGAAAAAACTAAAGGATTTTCAGTAGATATAGCTGGAGAAGCGGTTAACAATATCTCACCAAAAAATTATCGGAAACTGAATATATTTACAAATTTTGTAGCAAAGCCAACCTCGAAAGGGGGACACTAGAAGAATAAGAAAAAGAACAAAATACAACGTGCTCGAATCAACTATTTGCATTTAGTTGGTGTTCGAAGAATTTACTCCGATACAACTATGTGAATTAAGTTCATATATTAACCTTATCCGGGCCTTCCGCTGTTGCGCTTCGTCTTCGATGATCAGAGAGTGTGGATGATAGACAAATTATTGGAATAAATGGGACAACGACGAAAAATTAAAAGCGAAGAAAATATATACAAATAATTGCAAAGAACAACTAAAAGAAAAAATTTTTTGCCCAGCAGGAAAGGATGACCACACAATGTCATGAGTTTTATGGAAATGCGACATTCATAAAAATGCGTCGTAAAATAAAAGAATTTGCTGGAACATGTCACAGAAAACTGCCTTCAATCATAACAAACCACTCGGAATATTTTGAGATATTAGATATTGGAAGAAAAATACTATCCAAATGTCAGAATTAGTATATGCCTTT
>JAEQML010069380.1:0-17529 GCA_016904865.1 Pissodes strobi | reverse complement strand
AGTTAATTTTACATTGAGAAAAGAGGCAATTTCAAGCGAATTATTAAATTCAGAATTAATAAACCGATGAGTGCAAAATACAGCATCATTTTCCCCTAAATGCGGCATATAAATGAAATTTTTTAAAATTGGCAAAATCGAACTGTTACAAAGAAATAACGAATGCAGCAAATGCCGCAGTAGAAAATCTTTTGACTGCAAAATTCATGTTTCGATATTGTCAGTTTTGTTGAGTATTTTTAGGATTTTTTTCTAGAAAAAAAATTATGTTTTTTCGCGGTGTGTGCGTCTTTGAGAAGCTCTGATTGACAGCTTTGGCAATTGACCAAATGCATCTTGATACGTTAAGACAGCTAAGAAGCTTGTTCTTGATCTGTTTGTAATATCTCTCCTTGCTCCCGCCAATGGTGCCCTTACACTGGTTTCTCGTCGTGATGGATATAAACTGCTGGACACTCGAACTTACACAAACAGATTTTTAGTCAAATTTCAAAGTTCAATATATTCACCAAGAAAAAAGCTTTTTGAACGCGGTTCGCGGATTTCAAAAGCTAATTTATTCCTGATTAAGCCGCATGACGTAAATTTCACATAGGACCATAGGGTTATGATGTACGGGGTGAATGGTGATCAATAAAAACCTGCAAAAAATCTACAAGTTTGTGTCACAGACATTTCTGCAAAAAAAAATTTTGGTCGTTACAATATGGTTGGTTAGCCTAAGGTTACATCAATATCTCTAGACGTTTTTGTCAGTTTGTGGATTTAGGCCCTTTAGCCTTGAATATACTATTAAACATCAAATTAGGGTAACAAGATTTTTAAAATCCTAAAACTTAACATTGGACTGACGGATCTTGATGATTTTTGCAGGGTTGGAATCCTTATTTTATGTAGATTTTCTATGGTTCCCGCATTTTATTTGAGGGTTAAAATTTTCAGATTATAACGGGTCAGTAATAAACAATAACGTAGGGTATTTTAAATAATTTCGTGTACCCTTCGTTTTTCTCTATTATTGACCCGGTATAATGTGGAAATTTCAACACTCAAATAAAATGCTGGAACCATAGAAAATCTACATGAAATAAGGATCCCAAATCTGCAGAAATCATCAAGATCTGTCAATCCAATGTCAAGTTATAAGATTTCAAAAATCTTGTTACCCTAATTTGATATTTAATAGTCTATTCAAGGCTAAAGGCTCTAAATCCAAAAACTGACAAAAACGTTTAGAGACATTGATGTTACCTTAATAACGAACCATATTGCAAGGACCAACAAAATTTTTTGCCGAAATGTCACCCGCACAAACTTTTTGATTTTTTGCATGAATCTATTGATCACCCCGAATATCATAATCCTATAGCCCTATGAAAAATTTACGTCATGCAGCTTAATCAGGAATAACCTGGCTTTTAAAATCCGCAAGCCGCGTTCAAAAAATTTTTTTCTTGGTGAAGATATTGAACTTTGAAATTTGTCTAAAATTTGGATTGTGTAAGTTCGAGTGTCCAGCAGTTTATTTGGATATTCGGCAGTCGGATCTCGGCGCCATTTGCGGCAGGCGGTATTTTTAAAATGGATCACTCTTGAGCAGATTTTCCCAAACCATTGTTTACTGTTTGAGATACATTTCATAGAAGAGGGGATCAACATTTCCATACCAGCTAGGATACCTTGAGTTACCTCATCAATAAGTTCAGAGGTGTTTTTATTCCGAAAGCAGATATCTAAAAGAAAAATAAAACTCGCGAAGATCACGCCACTTTGCAGCTTTGTAGTGCCAAACCTTTCGAGATACCTGTGACCCCTGTGTTTTGATAGCAAGTCCATAGGTTGCGGAGATGAGATTGTGGTCTGCTGAGCCCAACGGAGGTTGGACAGTTACAGTGTAGTGGTCAGGAGTGGTTAAGAGTATATTCAGGAGGCCACCAAATTATTTTTGATGCTCATAGGTTCTGGTAGCTGAGTCAGGCCGTGACTTGTAGCAGAAGTCTTGACTTCTCTTATCATAGTTTTTATTTGAGTGTTTCAGCCAGTCAATATTATGTATGTTGACAATTTCTGCCGTTGGATATTTGATTTGCAGAAAATTAATTTGATTGACAAGATTTGAGAAATGCCGTTTATATTGATGTTCGCTAGGTGGTCTATATAAGCAATAAACAAATTTGGTTGCTCGATATGTGCTTAATTTGAACTACATGACGTCGAAGTCCTTAGGTTCGTATGTTTCTTCTCATTGCCAACATAAATAGTCTCGTATAAAAACAGCTAATACAGAGTTATGTTGAAATTGGCAGTTATGGTCTTATAGGGGTATATTCAAGTGAATATGTGTAGTGCTTGATTTCACTTTTGTTTCTGATAGAGCTAAAATATGAGGCTTATTTGATGTTAAGTGCTGGTGGATCGAGTTAATATTTGTGTTGATGCCTCTTATGTTGCAGAAATCCAATCGAAGTCTCTTTTCTGTCTTGAAAACGTTCAGGTCTGATGGTCCTCACACTCCGAGATCCGAATAAGAGGCTATTGTACCTCCAAAGTATTTTGATCTGGGTGGCGTCATCATGCAATACTTCTTCTTTTCCACCCTGGGAACCGGAACACAGGCAACGTCGCTTTAACGACGTTGGATCACAGGGGCATGGTGGCGAAACATGAACCAGAGGTCATTTCACGCAACCTAAACCATTGTGGTGGCCCATGGACAACATCTACCACTCTGCACAATATGCAGGCACTCTCCTATAATATTGGTTTTAAAACTGCGTGTCTTCATTAATAACGGAATTTTTATTTTACGGCGCCACTCTTTTTTCTGGTATTGAAAAACAGCGATTATATTTTGGCGCCCGTCTTCACACCAGTGAAATGCTGGTCCGAAAATCTTGATAGTGACAAGAAGTTTGAAAGTTTGAACTTGTCTTTAAGAACAATCTAAATATTAGGAAACAAATCACTAGCTTCGACTATAAATACTTTTCACGAATATTGACTTACCCTGCTTAAGGATGCATGTATTTATTTCATAATGAGTGGAAAGTTTTATCATGAGTAAGTACATTTGTTTAGGCGGGGCTGTTTTCTTTATGAGAATATCTTCTTGATAATTATTACTTTTTCAAAAATTATATAATATTTTGAATTATGAACGTTCAACACATTTTTCTTCTTGACCATAACTAACTAACCTCTAACACTAACCATTTTTTTTTCAGCACATCATGACGTTTACGGATTACATCACGATTCTAGAGGTAGTCACGCAGGTGTTAGATATATTGGATTGCAAAGTTGGGATTCTGTAGACTCTCTAGAATCACTATCTTTTTTATGAAAACACTGCATGACTGCTATTGTTCATTCATTTTGCATTTTTTCAACTTTTGTAATTTGCTTAGCGATTATTTAATGCATTCATTTTAATATTTAGTTTAGTTAACTGCAATTTTTCTGATTATCTACGAAAAGAAGTAGTAATATTGACTGATTAAATAAAAGTATTAGTTAACATAGTATGGGTTCTTTGGTTATTTGAGCATTTTGACAAGAAATGCTGAATGCATTGCTTTTATTGCATATTTTATTGAATTTCCTTTGTTGATACTCGTAGAGCATAGAAATAAATGTAGCTTAGAATAATAATTACTGCTAGACAAAATAGATGATAAATATCTTGTCGACATTAACATCAGTGTCCAGAACCGTACACCTTCATTCGTTTATCTAAAATTAAAAACCACATTTCTAGAAAAAAAATAATGCCATATTTGTCAGTAATTTATAATCTTAAAATTTATTAACAATATTAGATAAATAGTATCGTCACATTCCTTGATATGAATACAATGGATTTTGTGAAAAATAATATTTTGCGGAATGATTTTAATGAACCACTTATACAGTATATATTTTAGTTATTATGAAATGGGTTATTATTTAAATTTGGAAGCTAATTTTAGATGCCATATTAAACGAGTAGTTTTGGGCAATATGAAAATTAAGGTACTTCATGTTCAAGTCATGTTGGTCTCGTATCGCCAAAAGTTATATTTGGATATGCAATTTCCCAAATATTATTAATAGTAGTAATATCTGAAATACTGCTTATGATGCGAAATATTAAAATTATTTATTTCAATAAAACCCTACATGATCTAAAACTATTACACTTAGATATTATTTGTATAATATGTAGTTACCAAATTTTGTCTTGAAATCATGGCTTTAGCAATCAATTTAAAAAAAATCTACTGGAATTTGACTAATTTAATAGTTGCAACTTTTCATTAAAAAAAAATTTAAAATATAAATGTTTTCGGAAATGTGTCTATAGTTTAGCTAAAATATTCGTTTATAATAGTGCGCTATAAAACTAAGAATATTCTAGCTATGCCTTTTAACACATTGCGTGCCACAAAGGACATATAACCCGACATTGATGTTTCCATTCAGGTCACGTCGGGCATATATGCTTAACGCAACTTTAGCGTACCAGGCCATGTCAATCAAACCTGCCCGATCATGCGTGTATTTCCTTATGGGATTTTAAAGAGTGGCCTGTGCGGAACATATGGGTAATACTTGGTTTGGTCAAATTTTGGCTATTTACTATTTTTTATAGTGTTTTAAATCAAACATTGTATTATACCTCCTCCTCCTCAGTCCTTTGCCCTCGAGAGAGCTTGGTGACATCATATATAAATTCTCTTGATTGTCTCTTTCCAGGCGGTTCTCTCTTGTGCCAGGTGTGCCGCATCCGGCAGACTATGACCCACCATGTGTTTGACTTGGTCCACCCATCGCTTTGTTGATCGCCCACGTGGTCGTCTCCCTTCAACCTTTCCTTCCACGATCAGTATTTCCAACGAATCTGTTTGTCTAGAGATGTGTCCAAAATATTTCAAAATTGATTGACTAACTTTTGTGACTAATCGGGTCTTAATATGTAGTTCTTCTAGTATGGACACATTAGTTCTGTGAACCGTCCAGGGTATTCGCAGGATTAGTCGGTAAACCCACATTTCGTTTATTCTCTTTTTGTCAGACTCTTTCAACGTCCATGTCTCAGCTGCGTACGTTGCGATGGAAAATATGATTGAGCGTGCTATTCGCAGCTTAGTGTTTCGGGTAATTGCAGTTGATTTCCATATTCTTGTTAATTTAGTTGTTGCGTTTCTTGCTATGGCAAGAATTCTTTTGATTTCCATTTCGCAACCTCCCGAATTTGTGATAATGGAGCCCAGGTAATTAAACGTGTTAACCACCTCGAAACCAGGTATTCCTCGAATATGAGGTTGGTTGTTGTTCTGTCGATCTACAACCATTATTTTTGTTTTCTGTCTATTGAGTTCGAGTCCGTAACTTCGGCTAATACTGCTCAACCTGTCCATTATGTCCACCATTTCTTCTTTTTTTTGCTGCGATGATCAAGGTATCGTCAGCATATCTGAGATTATTTATTTTTCTTCCTCCAACCGACACTTTACCATCCCAGTTTTGTAGCACTTTACGCATGATGTATTCGCCATATATGTTAAATAGCATTGGTGATAAAATATATCCTTGTCTTACTCCCGCTTTAGTTGAGAAACTGTCAGAGTATGTGTTGTTCACCCTAACTTCAGCTGTGTTGCTTTCGTACAGTTGTTTTATTAAATGAACAAGGTGGGGAGGACTTCCCATTTCGAGAAGAATATTCCATAGCGTCTCCCAAGCAATAGTATCAGAAACCTTTGAATAATCGACAAAATATAGGTACATCTCTACGTTAAATTCACGTGCTTCTTCGATTATTTGACGGACATTTAAAATTTGTTCTTTAGTGCCATTTCCCGGTACAATTCCTGTTTATTCATCAGATATTTGTGGTAGCAGGAATGTTTTTAGACGCTCATTGAGAATGGTTAGAAATATTTTGCTGACATGCGGAATTAATGCTATTGTTCTATAGTTTCCACACTCTAATGGCGACCCCTTCTTGTAAATTGGGACAACGATGGACTGGCATCACTCATTCGGCCATTTGCCGGTCTGCCAGATTTCTTTGCAGAGTGCGTGCATGATGTTGATGCCAATCTCACCCATTGCCTTTACCACTTCAGCTGTTTAGCATCCACTCCAGGAGCTTTCCTATTCTTTTTTTTTTTAATAGCTCTCTCTACTTCAGTTCTAAGTATGTCCGGTTCTTTCTGGAAGCCTTCCAAAACGGCAACGTTTGTTTCATTATTAGTGTTACCACTAAACAACCGACAGCAGTGGCGCCTCCATACCTCAGCAATTTCCATAGTGTTTGTTGCAGTATTACCGAATTCATCCTGGATTATTTGTGTTCTTAAAGTGAATTCGCGTGAGAGGTATCTTGACCTTACTAAACAACTCTCTGGATTCGTTGCATTCAGCGTGTTGTTCTAGTTCTCTGCATATGTCATTTATTTGTTTATTTTTATCTTGTCGACAAGATTTCCTAATTTCAAAATTAATTTGTTGTAGTTGTTCCTCTTTCCCGTTTAGATTTGAGTTTCGTAGAAATCTTCTGTGTTCTATAAGTCGTAAGGTTTCATCAGTCATCCAGTGTGGCCGAGGCATGGGCGTAGACAGGGAGGGGCCAGGAGGGGCCATGGCCCCCCCCTGGGAATTTAACCGACTCATGAATTTTGTGTAAAAATTGGGCGTGGCCCCCCAAAATTTGCCATTACTGCGGCCTTGTCTACGGCTCGCCCCCCCTGAGAAAAATTCCTGTCTACGCCCATGGGCCGAGATTTTGATTTTGCGTCAGTTAATTGTACTGTGGCAAGTTTAATCCAATCTCTTGTCATGACCCATGATCGTTTAGGGTCTCCAGTTGTCAGTGGTATGCTGCTTGAGCCAAGCAGTCTCTGCAGCTGAGTGGGATCGGAGCATGTGATTCTTGTAGGATTTTTGGGTAATTTTCTTTTTTGCAGTTTTATAGTTAGATAGCCCTTCAGCAGTGGTCGGAACTGCAATCTGCACCTGGTTTTTCTTTTATGCTGTATCTCGATGATCTCCATCGCTGTTTAATTAGAACATAATCTATTTGGTTTTTATACTGCTTGTTTGGAGATATCCAGATTGAGAGTCGGCGGGAATGGTGCTTAAATACTGTATTCATCACTGTGAAGTTATTTTCTACAGCGAACTGGATTAGTCTTTCTCCTATATCGTTTCTGACGCCCATCCCATGTTTGCCCAGGACGCGGACGCAACTAACCCATCAGGATCAAAGGCTCCTTAGAGGGTATTTGCTGAGTTACTGCCTAAATTATACTATATATCTCTTCAACATCCTCGTCTGGTGCGTCAGTGGTAGGTAAATATGCTTGGATAATATGAATTTTACTGGGTTTAGCATTGATGGTTAATTTTATTAAGCGATCACTAATGGGTAGTTAGCTTTCAACAAATTTTGATATTTTCCTAGAGACAAGTATTGCGACTCCACTGTTTCCTCTTCTCTGCTGACCTGATACATATATTACATGATCTTTGGTTTCGAAATGCCCTTGTCCTTTCCAGTGAGTTTCCGCAATGTCACAGACATCAGTCCTTTCCCGCATTAGTTCTCGTTCGAGAATATGTAGTTTACCAACCTGCAACAGTCCCCTGACATTCCATGTACCAAACGAGACTCTTTGGCGTAGTTTTAGGGACGCATTCCTTCCAAACGCTGATTTCGCAAACGTTGCCTGGTCGCTCACATTCGCTTGCCCGGTCGCCAATTTCACACCAGACAGCCCGGAACTGATCTGGCTCCGAGTGCTGCTCGGGTCATATGGCACAAAATTAACATCGAGAACTGCACTCATCATGTGCTCATGGGAATCAGGTAGTTTCCCATTGCTTGCCTGATCCTATGCCGTTGACCACTTCACGGTTCTTCCACCTTTAGGGCAAATGGGTGCCCTTGCATCTATAATCAATACTGCCCCTAGAGATGGGTCGCCACCTACGCCGTACCAAGGTCCTTCCTTTCCGTCTTCAACGCCGGTGTGCTCTTCGCCCGTATCCCTGGGCACGGGTAACGCGATATACCCCGCGATACTGGGTCTCCAGCAGAACTCAGCCACCTACTCAAGGAGTAGGGCCCACCCCCGCGACGTGAACGAATTGCCCAAGTGGACTCAGAGAATGTCGCTCTGTTGTCCCTTAGGCCGGGTTAATGCTCGTGTATAAAACCACGAACAATAAAAATAGGGGGTATTATACCTAATTTCTCTAAAGAAAACCATGTTCATCTTGTGAATAATAGTGAAAATAATATTGTTCTTTAACTCCATGATCACCGTCTTCTTGTAGCTTTAAGGTATAATAATTTTAATATCATGCAAAAAAAAATTTTTTTTTCTTAGTTACGACAAAAAAAAAATAGAAAATCCTAAAAAGTAAATTCATACGCAAATCTACCTAGGTAGATACGTGAAAACAACACAAAAATTACTTTAAAAACTAATAAAGACTATGTATGAGCCGAATTAAAACAGTTCAAACATGTAAAAGGCTGTAATTTTGTACGGCTTCTGGCTACTTATCTTTCTTCTCACACTTTTATTCGCGGTAGAACGCAGCACAACTTCTTCTTATGCCCACTCCATTATCGTTGTTTATTTTCTGTTCTAAATGATGAGTATTTCGCGCTGATGATTTTCTACTTGTTTTTTGTTTTTTCTTCCCTCTATTTGCAACAAGTCTTCTACTAAAGTTTATCGAGTAGCACGAATTGACATTTTAGCTTTAGTGATTTACTTGAATACAACCCAAGTGGTAACTACTGCCACACCTAATAGGAGTTCAAGTCCTAGTTTGCGATACAACTTGATACCCTTACGGAGGGTTGTCACATATGAGGTCAGCTGGTCGGATAGATCAATATCTCCTTTACCCTTGTTATAGGGCTTTGTTGTTGCTTTCCGTATTTTCGGTTTTTCTTTTTTGGGTTACTTTGTTTTGTAGTGCTTGGTTGTGTTTGGTTGTTTGTTGTGTTAATTTTGAGTGTGAAGAATTGATGATTGATCCTTTGTTGAATCTATTGATGAATCAGAATTGTTACCAGGTTGCGGTTGAGTGCTTGCGACCGTTGTTAAAGGCAAGTCATCGTTTCTGGTAGAGGGTTTTGGGTCCACATCTGTAGATTTTGGGGCAGGCCGAGGCTTTGGTTCTATGTCTACCATTGTGGGTGCATGTTTTGTCGAAAGAATTCAGACATCTCCCTCTCATTTTAGAACACCTATTCCTTTTTCATCCTCCTTGGAATTTACTTCCCCCTTTTTAGCTTTGCTAACATAACCTCTTTGGGGATGTCCTTTTTGTTAGCCCGTAACGTACTAACAATATGAGTGTTATTCTCAAACATTAATTTTGCAAGGCTATAACTGGTGTAAAAATTATCAATATAAGGGTTCGGCTTTCATTTAGAGCTAGACCCACTTTTCGTACACCATCTGTGGATTTTCCTGCGTAGATTTTTAGGGCCCATGTGTATCAATCCGGGGAGCATAATTTGAACAGTTTTATTCCGTAACAATGTGTCTTCAAAATTCAAAAAATTCAAAAAACAATCAAATTCAAATTCAAAATTGTTTATTCATGTCAATACATTGTTTACCTACATCAATAAAAAAAAAAACCTTAAATAAGGAAGGAATGGAAAAATTAGACTAAAACCTAAGTAATTAGAAAAGGATTTACACAAAACAATTGGCTTATTCACACTTAAAATGCTTAAAATTACAAGAACATTGTACATCATACTCGAAACCAGTCACAACATAAAACACAGATATCACAAAATACACTATATTATGAACCTATGATTAAGAAATTCATGGATTGAATAAAATTTTCAATTAAAATGTATTTAACCTTTTTATGAAACATAGAATTTGTCATTGTTTTTATTTCATGTGGTAGAGCATTATAGCATTTTACTGCCCAATATTCTGGCCCTGTTTGACACCTCTTCGGTCTCCAATAGGTTGGGGCAATATATTCCCTGTGCCTAGTCCCGTAGTTGTGAACTTCCTCTTGGGTTCTAAAGGAATTCAAATTCGCTCTAAGAAATTTAAGATTTTCAAATAAATATACTGTCCGGGGACTGTGAATATTCTGAGGTCTTTGTAAGTTTGGCGACAATACTCCCTGTAATCGAGGCCAGCAAGTACCCTTACCGCTTTACGTTGAAGACCAAAGACATATGTACTGTCTGTTGCATGCCCCCAAGCGTAAGACAGATGGGAGTGAAATATGGAGTAATATGCCGTCTTCAAAGTAGTCTCAGATACATGGTTTGAGAGGTTTCTGAGAAGAAAGAGATTTTTGCTAAGTTTTTTGCACAGTTCACCTATATGTGGTTTCCAAAGCAACTTTGGGTCCAAGTAAACACCCAGGAATTTCAAATCATCTTCCCTAGTATTCTCATTCACACCGTCCAGGGTTCTCAATGAAAACACATCCTGCCTTGTTTTGTTAGCATTCAAAACCAATTTATTTGCTGTAAACCATTCTTCAGCTCTCGCCTGTGCCACCATGATACTTTTGACTGTATTAGATATACAGGACACAGTGGTGTAATCAGCAAAAAGTGTGTATCTAGCATTTTTATCAAAATTTGGGAGATCATTTATGTATATTAAAAAAAAGTATTGGGACCAATACTGAACCTTGGGGGACCCTAATGTTCAACACACTTTCTGATGATGACACCTTTGAGACCCTAACAACCTGCCTTCGGTTTTCTAAGTAAGATTTCAGAAGTTGAATATTTGCATGGTTGAAGATATATTTTTTAAGTTTTTTTATGAGGATATAATGGTTGACACAGTCGAATGCCTTACTCAAATCGCACATCAAAACAGAGGTGTATTTCATCCCATGAAACGCCTAAACTACATCTGATACAAGATCCAATATACCCAATGTAATATTTTTGCTCTTTCGGAATCCAAATTGTCTTCCAGAAAAACAGTCATTAACATCCAGAAACCCCACCATCCGCAGGGCCATACATTTTTCAACAATCTTTGACAAGATTGGAAGCAAAGAGACTGGTCTATAGTTTTCAACCATCTCCCTACCACCCCTCTTGAAAATCTATAGCTCTTTTAAGAACATCAGGAAACATTTGCTCTCTGATGCACAGGTGTATTAATTTGGTAAGAGGTATTATTAGAATGTCTTTTATTGTTTTTATTAGTCTTACATTAAAACCGAAAATGTCTCGACTATTTTTGTTTTTAAGCTATTTATAATATCTAGCACCGCAACAAATGTGACCTCCGAAAATGAAAACTGTCCCTCTGGAGTTTTAAATGTCTTTTATTGTTTTTATTAGTCTTACATTAAAACCGAAAATGTCTCGACTATTTTTGTTTTTTAAGCTATTTATAATATCTCGCACCGCAACAAATGTGACCTCCGAAAATGAAAACTGTCCCTCTGGAGTTTTAAATGTAGGAGCATCTAGTAGATTTAGATTTGTTTTTGGGATAACCTTTACCAAATTAGAAGCAATATTTGTGAAAAAATTATTGAATGTCTCTGGATCAATGTGGGATGGTATTGAGTTATCCTTTGTTACGCCTCTATGGGCATTTATGATTTTCCACATGGATTTAATAGGGTTGGTGGAAGATCTGATCATATTGTCATTGGCATTGATTTTTGCATTTTTAAGAGCACTTTTATATTCTTTTTGAATTTTTTTATATGCATCATAAATATGCTGCTGCTTGTACTGCTTGTTCAGCTCTGATAAAAAATTTAAGTGTTCGCGCATTTGCTTTAGTTCATTATTAAATCAGTTTACATTTTGTGGTTGATCAGATCTAACACCATACCTTTTTTCTGGGAATGACGACAAATAAGCGTTCTATAAAAGATTATTAAAAGCAGTAAACTTTTCATTCACACTCTTACCCATTTCAGTCACAAAATTCCATTCAATTTTAGATACCTCATTATAAAACTCAAACAGATCTTTTTGTGGTATTGGTCTATACTGTACTTTTTCCTGCTTAAAGCTTTGATGTGTACGAACCGAAATCTCCAGGAGCTGGCCCTTGTGGTCAGAAAAACCCATTTCATGAACACTAGAAGTCAAATTGTTAACATCAGAATCAAGAAAAATATTATCGAGGCAGTTTTCTCCTCGAGTTGGCTTAAAAACCATTTCCTGCAAATTATAAGCTATTAAAATATCTCTCAGTTTACGCAGACTAACACTATTAGTAAGGAAATTAATGTTAAAATCCCCTCCTATAAGACTTTTCTTTGTACCATTCATAGAGTTCAAAACCCCCTCTAGAGGCTCTAAAAAGGTGTCAAAAGGACCAGAAGGACTCTGATATAGACAAACAACATTCAATTTAAAATAATTCAAAACAACACTGGAAAATTCAAAACATTTTTCAATATTAAAATTTACATTAAAATTTACTAGACTTACATTAATTGAATTCTTTACAAAAATACATGTACCGCCACCAATCGACCCAGTTCTGGCAGAGAAAGCTGACAATCAATATCCTTGTATGTGACTAGCCTTTATTTCAACCTCCTTATTTTTTTCATGTATAAATGCCTCAAGCTCATTCACTCTTCTTCTCAGCGAGCAAACATTTGCATGGAGTATTCTTAGATTCAATTCCTGTTTGATGGTATACGACTTTGTATTTGTGGATGTCAGGATATCGCAGGCCACACCTTCCCCTGGCTTTGGAAATTCAGAAAATGGTTCACGGTTACTCCGTTTGGCCATAATTATTCTGAGCACAAGTACTTTGTTCCGTCTTCCAGGCAGTTTAAATGAGCCGCAGAAACTATCTCTCTTTGTTGTAATTTTCTCACACCTACAAGCAAGTCCCAGGTCGCAAGTTTTTAGGAAATCCAAAACATCTTGTGAGGTTGTTTCGGTTGTTAAGCCGGTTAAAAAAAAGAAAAGACATTCTTTTAGCGGTCTTCTGAGAACATTCATCTTGTTTGGCTCCTTTTATAGGTTTTGGCCTGTTGTTCGGGTTCGCATGAGCCTGATTTCTTTTCTTCTTATGGGAAACAACTTCATTTTCATTTTGCTTTGGAAAAACTTGACATTCTTGACTTTCGTCCCGCGCGACAGTGACATTGACATTGGAACGTAAAGGGGTATTCACAATTTCTCCGGTGCAGCAGAAGCAGCAGCGGCGTTGCGTTGAGCGACGTTTTTATTTCGCAGCCGGTTCGGACGATGACAATTTCTCCGCGACAGCGGCGCAATCGAGAGTGTCCGGTACTGATGTTGCACCCGCGACTCCGATATGTTTATCCTTTATGGTTTGGCTCCGGGTTTTTATAATTGAGTTTAAATATTAGGGTGGCTGGTGGCTGGTCTGGAGCCACTACACTCTGATCTCTTTTTGACTTGATAATTTTGGTTATATTTGTGTTGTTTATGTTTACCTTTTCCTCCAAGGTCACGATTTTCTGAAGTAATTTTTCTTCTATTAGTTTTAGTCTTACACAAATATCACTAAGAGAGTCCTGTTTATTTTCATCCTCCATGAGTTGGCAGTTTTCGTTTTCCCGCGATTTCTTGGCACAAGGTCCACATCGCACCTGACTTTTAGTGCCACTTACTACTTGTAACCCTGTTATTCGCAGGGCACACGAATGGTGGTAGTGTCCTAGACAATTGTAGCACTTTACACCATTTTTTTCGACATTTGTTTTACAAAATTTGCACTTTTTAGATTCTACTTCGAGCAACACAACGTCACTTTCCGCCATCTTGAATAAAAAACCAAGATGTAACTAAGCATTGTTCGGAATATATCGTCGAAAAGTCAGCCTGTCCCTCGAGAGCACTAGGGTCTCGTCAATTACGATGTCTTCTCTGGGAAAAACAGTTCTTTAAATTTTCTTTCAAGCATGCTAACAAGAGATTGAATTTTGGCGAGATGATTCCCTTTTTTGATTGTTCCATTATTATTTAAGTGCAGCATACTGAGCAAAATTTGATATCGGTTTCGTGACATAATGGTAGAAGAAATATGCTGCTTGTATATACCTTGATTTGCTCAGTTGTCAGGAAGGGAGGAAAGTCTCACCAAACCCATCCACATCGTTAAACATAGAGACTTTTTTATTTCTTCTGTAAGTTGGGGTCCATTTCTTGTGTGGAGTATAGTATTACGTGTGGATGACAGTGATTGTTCGGCAAATCTGTTTATCTCTGTACCAATAATATTTATGACGACATCATCCATCAAGAGATTAAAAATACATCCAAAGGCGTTACAATATTTGCTATGTTTTTTTTTGTACTCCTATTCGGCCAGTAAAGGTAAATTGTTTGTGCGTCCAACAAATTCGCTCCAGGTGGAGTTTGTTATCTTTACGTTTTGGTTTGAAGGTGCAGCAACGTCCTCATTTTCTTCATCATTCCACTGATCTTCATCTTTATCTTCCGGGATTATTTTGCTAACTTACCCTCTTTGGAGATGCCTTTTTTGTTAGCCCGTAACGTACCAACAATGTGAGTGTTATTCTCAAACATTAATTTTGCAAAGCTATAACTGGTGTAAAAGTTATCAAAATAGGGGTTCGCCTTTCATTTAGGCGTCTTCTAGTGAGTTCCTTGTACACATTTTGAGCTAGACCCACTTCTCGTACACCATCTGTGGATTTTCCTGCTAGATTTTTAGGACCCATGAGTATACCTCCGGGGAACATAATTTGAACAGTTTTATTGCGTAACGAGTAACGATGTTCGGAATATATTGTCGAAAAATCAATCTGCCCCTCCAGAGCACTAGGGTCTCGTCGATTACGATGTCTTCTCTGAAAAAAAAAACAGTTCTTTAAATTTTCTTTCGAACACACTAACAAGAGGTCAAATTTTGGCGAGGCGATCCCCTTTTTGGATTGTTCCATTATTATTAAAGTGCAGCATACTAAGTAACATTTGATATCGGTTTCGTGACATAATGGTAGAAGGAATATGCTGCTTATATATAACTTGATTTGCTCAGTTGCCAGGAAGGGAGGAAAGTCTCACCAAACCCATCCACATCGTTATACCTAGACACTTTTTGATTTCATCTGCAGTAGCTGGGGTCCATTTCTTGCGTCCAGCATATTTAGTGTTACGTTTAGATCAGTGATTGTTCAGCAAATCTGTTTGTCTCTGTAGCAATAAGATTTATGACGTCATCATCGACCAAGAGATTTAGTACATCCAAAGACGCAACATTACTTGCTATGTTTTTTTTGTACTCCTGTTCGGCTAGTAAATGTAAAATAGCATCCAACATATTCGCTCCAGGTGGAGTTTGTTATCTTTACCTTTTGGTTTGAAGGTGCAACAACGTCACTATTTTCTTCATCTTCCCACTGATCTTCTTCATCTTCATCTTCCTGGATTATATAATCAACATTTTCTACCAAAGAGCCGTCATGTGATGAAGTTCGGATGCTGTAGTCCGGATCGCGAACAGAATCACCTAAGCCAAAGTCTTCAGGTGCACTTTTTTCGTCAATGTCAATGTAATTGGCAATAATTTTTTCCAGGTCTAAATAAGTCAAAGATTTGGGCTTACTCATTTCTAGCACTTAATAACCTACTAATACTTACTAGTCACTTACTAACACTTACTAGTCACTTACTAACACTTATTTTTGAAACCTGTAACAAAATAAAAGACAAAAATTGGAAAATAAAAAACAAAAATCAGAATAAACGCATCGGGCATATTTGACTGACGTGGCCCCTACTTAAAAAATCGATAAAAAATAACCTGGGGGGGCACGTCAGTCATATATGACATAGAAAATATGGTGGGGAAAGCTAAAAACCAAAAAAAAAGTCTAAAAACCACCAACCCTAACATTTTAGACACTTAATATAAATTAAGAAAAAATCACGCGTGGCCGCATGGGGTATTTTTCCAATAGACACGTGGCAGGCAATGTGTTAAAGAATATAATTAGATTTTAATGATTTTTGTCTCAGTCAGTTTAACAACTTGCCACTGAATCAATAAATCTAATTTTTATATTGCCGAAATCAATAAAATAAAATGAAAATATAACATAACTAAATGTAAAAAGCGATAAAATTATTTGCATCATGCTATTATGGCATAATAGCATGTTCACTTGTAGTCTTAATATTTTAAATAACTAGTGGACTTTGAAGAGCCCAATTCTGAACGTGTTGTCCATCGATGACGGAAAGCTTTATAAGATCGAAATTTATATTAAATTATTTTCGATATGTTATATTAACGTTATTAGCCTTCTTAATGATAAAGTACAGCCTTAAAAAATATTTTGTTCCCCTTTCCCTCTATGAAATCATACATATACAGTCACTCTAGTGTCTGTCTAAGTGGTTTGTATAGAACACATTTTTTAAACCTGAATCTTATATCATTTAACTTCTTTGGTAGGTAATCACAAGAATGCAATAGTTGTGTAAGATAATTTTACATCATATTTAGAAACTCAGATTACATGAACATATCCACCCACACACACGTTATTTGGAAAAACTTATGCATTTTCAGAAGTATAAATTTCTATTTAAAGCTGGCTTATAAACATTTGCTGGCGGGCATTTTTAACAAGTATCAAATACATATAGTTAATTTGTTTCATATGTTGTTAATAGGCTTTATATAATTTGCTTATAATGTAGCAATGATGTTATATTCGGTCACTTTACAACTAATAAATATAACTTCTTCTCAATATTTACGTTTTAGTGACTAATCGATCCCCATTTATAAATTGCCAAACATTATTTAAAATGCAATCTATAATTGAATACTCAAAACAGCATCACAACGTTGAATTCTCCCGCGAAACGACAAGCAATAGTTTTCTAATATTATTTCATTGACTATTTTGTAATATTTTTTTGCAATCAATCAAAATAGAGTAAGTATTTATATGTTACCTGTATTTCATCGAAAAAACTATGAACTGTAAAATGTTGTCGATTTTTAAGCCCAAATTCGCGAAGTAATCCAATTTAAATCATTATTGAAAAATAATTAATACTGACACTAGATGCGTCACGCTATTGTCAATTAATCGAAGTCTGAAATGTTGCGTTTTGGTATCGATTCATTGAGAAAAGTAGAAAAAGTGTACAAATAGCGGTTTTGATTAAACTCATAAAGACGAAATCTTCAGCACGGCATTAGCTTTAAGTTCTGTAGTGAACAGAGAAGTTGTCAGTTTTGTTGGTAACCACACTAATATCGGAACTCGCAAAAATAGTGAAAGACAGGGGGGCATTTAACATGAAAACCAACAGTATGTGCTTAAGTTGTTTTTGGCGTAGAAATCGATGTTTTTACTTTTTCCCTCAAAAGTCCACTTTCCCGACATTTTCGGGCCTATAGACAGTTTTTCTCCTAGAAATTTCCTATCAAACCAATTAATTCGGTTTTGTCCATCCTCGCGACATTTTCGGCGCAAGAACGACTCAAAGTACCCCATTTTTAAAAATATACATGCCCAAAAAAA